>PVIJ01009664.1:13929-65479 GCA_004024925.1 Scalopus aquaticus
GCGGCGAGAGGGTTCACCAGAGACAGAGCAGGGAGCAGAACAGGCAGATCAGAAATACACTGCTGAGGGGAGCAGCGGGCGAGGCAGGAGAGGTCTGCCACACCATGTGGGATTCTCCCCGGCCGGGCGTCGAACTCGCGTCGCCGCTGCCGACAGCTCCACAGCGCAGCGCTTAACCGCTGCGCCACCGGGGAGGCCCCGCCCCTTCTTTCTTTAACGAAATTTTGGAGTACCCTCCAAACACAGGGATGAAATACAGCTCTAGCATGTGTTAGTCATAAAGGTCTTTATCGTCACTCCTTCGTGAGCTGCAGCTAATGGCAATGGAGATCAGCTGCCACTCTCGCCGGCTGCCACGTAGGTTCGGAGGCTGTTACTCCCTACCTCACATTCCACATCTAGTAGAGGAACCGTATTCTATAAACAGGAAGTCTCTGAATCCAGGGCAAGATTGTATTGACACTTCCTACAGGTGCGACGATTCTTGCGGCCGACGCCGGAAGAGCGCCCGGCAGCTACTTCCGGTCGCCAGATTCTCAGACAGATTCGGCGACCTGCTGGGCTGCTTGCACTCTGTGGGGCCGCGTGGCCGGTGCACTCAAGTTTAGCCGCTTATTTTTCTGTATATTTTTGTTTATTTTTTATTATTATTGAGCTAATTAAAACTGTCTTGAAGTCTGTTCCGTGAGAAACAAAAATTTTGGCCACAGATGCTGTTTTTGAAACGCCTTCCGCTTCCGGCTCCCGCCAGAGGAGGTGCTGTTCCCTGAATAAGCCAACGATAAGAAGTTAGAAAGGCGGCAAAAAGGTTTGTGAGAATTTTATTTCGATATTTTCCCTGTTTGGTCTGGAACGTTTCTATGCGACTTCAGGCAGACACCAGGTTGGGGTTGCTGCCGCCGTTTTCGAGTGCATTTCTCTTCAGCTGAGCACTTGCACTGGAACCACAGCTTTGAGGGGGTATAAAAGAAAAAATTTTGAATGTATTAAACTTCCAGGAACCAAGATAATTAAAAAATTTTCTTAAATTTGAAAACTGCGCCTCTTTGCCTGTGCAAAATGTAAATTAAAGCACTTTTGAATTGGATAGAAATGCTTTAGGAAGTTGCAAAATCCTGCTAATTTATTTTTATAAATTTGGCTACAGAGGTAGAGATTTGAAACTGTGCGGTTGGTTGTGCTAGCTACACCCCAGAAAGCATTAATCCTGTGTTTTGGAGTAGGAGTATCATGTTCCCTGTGGTCACAAGCAGCAGCAAAGCGGGGACAGGTGGTGGTCAGAGCTGTTCAGAGCCCGTATGTTCGACTGCCCAAGCAGAGGTGGGCAAGGGGGAGTGGGAGTAAATCTGAGTGTTTAGGCCTGAGCTTTCGGTAAGAGCTGTCCAAAGATCGCGCCGGGTTTTTAACAGAAACTTTGATGTGTACTTGTGAAACTGCTGGTACAGAATAGGATTTTATTGACTGTAATCATGGATTAAAGTAGTTTGCATATGTAGAGCGAATGGTTCTTTTTCTTTACATCACTTTTTATTCTTTCACATTATCTGCCTCTAAATTTTCTTTATTTTGAATTTAGGTGGTTTTTTTTTTTCCATTTTCAACGTAGAAGGAGGTCAGGTGACTGAGCACAGAAGTGCTCAATTGGCAGTTTACTGGAAATATAACCATATACACAGGAAATTGAGTTAAAATAACAACAAGCCCATTTTCCTTTAAAGTATATACTTAAAAATACAGTCAGGAGGTGATTCAGAAAGTGTAGCAGCTGTTACATATTTATATGTGCGTGTATTTTACTATTGATGTAAGTGCTCTTCAGTAAAGAAACGGGTTGAAATAGCTACAGTTAAACTATAAATCAATAAAAATGGGAATTCACTCATGATTATTCAGTGAATATTATGTGAAAAGTAGTAAACATTCCTAATGACATTGAAGTTTAAAGCATGGTTAAATACTTCTAAATAGATTCAATGCTAGATAAATGGTTTTAAATGATCTTAATAGAAAGAGATCTCTGTAGTCAGTCACCTGAACCTATTTGTTGAAAATTGAAAAAACAAAATGAAGAAATTAGATTGACATAAAATTGCACTTAAAAAATTAACATCTGTTTAAAATAAATTCAGAACCACCTTTTTCTCTTCCGCTGATTTTTTTTGCCTAATATATGAGGGACATCTGAAAACTACCTTCCTCTTCCAATTTAACGTAATTAGTTCAGAACTGGATTCAGATGTGGTCAAGTAAAATAAATTTCAGGTTCTTTTCAGATATTTAAAAAAATAAATTGAAGGGAATTTGGATATATTTGGACAAAACCAGTAGTTTTAATCAAACATTGACTTTCTGCTCATTATAATATCTTCTTCATTTAGTCATTATTCACTTAATTACTGCAGCTGTTTTCCTTTGTGTAAAGCCATGCACACTGTATATGCTTATCTATAAACAAAATTCTCAGACTATCTTGTCAATAAAAATTAAAGACTGACAAATATTCAACTGAATATCGGTACAAATTTTTATTTGATTTGACATTTATGATATAAGACAAAGTTATTTGGATGCAAAATAGTTTATCTGATTTTGCAAGGTTTACTGAATGTGATCTTTAACAGATTTGCCACATTGTGATTCTTGAGTATTCTGGGAAGAATTGTTTCCGTTACTTGTCAGATGTTTCCACAAGCTGAATGGAAACTTAAGTTTTAGGGGGCATTCTTGTGTTCCCAAAAAGATCACCTTGAAGTTCAAAATACTGGTATTTAAAAAATTATTTTCTAGGAAAAAAGTGAGGTCAGTGGAAACCCGTTTTTGAAATATGATTAGAGGTTATGTCGGACTCTGAGAATTCCTTTGATTCAAAGGAATACCTTTTATTAAGGGAACAGTCATTGCTAATTAACTTTGATTAGAAATAGGGATTTCTCAAGTCCTCCTAAAGCCAAGGAATATTTTGCTTTGAAATGATTTTGAGGTCAAAGAAATTGCAAAGTTTAACTGGTATAAGTAAGGGAAATTCCAATTTGTATACTAATTAGAAGAAAATGTGTTCCTACAGAGCTCACTGAGAGTACCTGGGTTTCAAGAAACAAACAATGAAGTTGTCATACTTCTTTGGTTAATGTTTGGGCATTTTGCAAGACAGGGTTTTTCTTTTCTATTGTATATTTCTATCTAGGAATAGTGAGGTCTGGAAAAGTAAATTTTTGAGGGAAATTAGAAATTCCTTTATGATTCACCAAAAGTTTAGTGACTTTTTAGAGTGATTTTCTTTGCAAATTCCTTTTGTATTTGTGTGCCATTATGTTGGCAAAGTCTATAATTTGTGGCAACCAGATCATTGAGTTTATACAGAATTTTATATTGAAAACAGTGTTTTTATATACAGTAAATGGGTCTTATAAATAAAGACTAGGCATGTGCAATCAATTTATCACTGCTGGTATTCCAAAGACTCAGGTTCTGAGTGACTTGCAAAATGATACCAATTTTGTTTGGCAACTTATAGATGTCAGTGTTCGTGCAGAGTATACTGATTTGGTAGATTTGTAAATGAACTGTGAGGGATTTTTTTTATAGTTAACTTTTTAAATAGACTATACATTTTTGACTTTTTTCCATTTGTGCATGTGTTCTACACACCCTACACCAAACCACCTGTGCCCATATCCCATCTGCCTCCTCCTTCATTCCCTCCTTCTTCTTCTGTTACCCCCTGGTAACCACTATAATCTTTCACTGAGTTCAAGATTTATTCCTTCTGTAATGCCCCTGTGTCTATTTTTCCGTTACTCCACAGATGAATTAGGTCCATCCATTTTGTCCCAACCACCACTATTTCATCCTTTTTCACAGCCGTGTAGTACTTCATTGAGTATATATGCCACAATTTCTTTATCCATTCATCTGTGGAAGGACACTTGGGTTGGTTTCATGACTTGGCAGTTGTGGACAGTGCTGCTATGAACATAGGTATAGATAAATCTTTTTGTATTAGAGTTTTCGTATTATTTGGATAAATACCCAATAGAGATATTGCTGGATTGTATGAAATTTCCCTTTTTTTCTTGAGAAATCATCATACCATTTTCCACAGGGGCTGCACAAATTAGTATTCCCAATAACAGTGGATTGGAGTTCCTTTTTCACCACGACCTTACCAACATTTGTTGACTCAATTTTTTATATGGGCTGTTCTCACAGGTGTGAGTGGTATGTCATATGGTTTTAATTTGCTTTTCCCTTGTAATAAATGATGAACAATTTTTCATATGTTTGTAGGCCATCTGAATGTCTTCTTTAGAAAAGTGTGTTTGGGTGCTTTGCCCATTTTTTGACTGCGTAGTTTGTTTCTTTGTTATTGGGTTATAGAAGAACTTTGTAAATTTTGGAGATTAGCCTCTTGTGAGATAGGTGATATGCAAATATTTTTTCCCACCCTGTGAGTTGCCTTTTTGTTTTTGTGATTTTTTTTGAGGTGTCTTTTGAGCTACAAAAGCTTTCAAGTTTGATGTAGCCCCACTTGTTTGTTTTTGCTTTTGTTTCTCCTGCTATTGGGTTGAGTCTCCAGATACATCTTCATGGGGATGTCCTGTAGTTTGTCTCCTGCATTCTTTCAAGTATTTAATGGCTTTGGTTCTTATGTTTAGGTCTTCAATCCATTTTTAATTTTTGTGTATGAACTTAAGTTTGGGTCTTGTTTGATTTCTTTTTGTAAGGATTATCCATGTTTCCCATCACTGTTAATCAAAGAGAGGCTATCTGTTCTTCATTGCGTGGCTGTAGCTCCTTTGTCCAAGATTAACTGTCAGTATTTGTGTGGGTTTATCTCTGGGCTTTCAATTCTATTCCATTGAGTCTGTTTTTTCCAGTACTTTAAAATTTTGACTACTGTTGGCTGTGTAATGTAGTTTGAAGTCAGGAAGAGTGATACCTCCGTTTTTTCTTTCAGAACTGCCTTAGCTACTTGGGGCTTCTTATGGTACCACATAAATTTGATAATTGTTCTATTTCCTTGAAAAGAGTCATTGATATTTTGATAGATATTGCATTGAATCTGTAAATTGCTTTGGGTAATATGACCATTTTAATGATGTTAATTATTTCATTCCATGAGCATAAACTATCTTTCCATGTATTTGTGTTGCATGTATGATATGCAAAAAGTTATCTCATTTAGTAGGGTGTCTACATTTTAGTGATAGTTTCTTTTGCTGTACAGACACTTTGAAATTTGATGTTGTCCCATTTGTTTGCATTTACTTTTGTTTCCCTTGCCACTGTAGACAAGCCTCTGAAGACACCCTGAAGTCATTGTCATGGAATATTTTGCTTTTCTTCTATGTGTTTTATGGTTTTTGGTCTTACAAGCAAGCCTTTGATCTGTTTGGGATTAATTTTAGTGTATAATGTGAGGTAATTGTCTAGTTTCTTTTTTTTCTTTCATGTGACTGTCCAATTCTCCCAGTTCCATTTGTTCGAGAGACCATCCTTCTCTGTTGTATGTTCTGGCCTCCTTTGTCATAAATTAATTCCCCATATACACATGGATTTATTTCTGGGCTCTTGTTTCTATTCTGTTGGTCTGTGTGTTTATTTTTATTTCACTATCATACTGTTTTGATTACTATTTTGTGATATACTTTGAAGTGGGGGAGTGTAATTGTTCCATTTGTTTTCTATCAGACTTGCTTGGGTATACAGGGTCTTTTGTGATTCCATGCAAATTTCAAGAATGTTTGCTGTATTTCATTCAGGAAAACTATTGGAATTTTGATAGGGATTACATTAATACTATTCCTTTGCGTAAGATCACTGTTTTAACAGTGTTTATTCTTCCAATCCATGAACTTGGAGTAATTTACCATTTCCTTGTGTCTTCTTTCATTTCTTTGAACTATGTCTTACAGTTTAGACTATACACGTCCTTTACCTTTAAGTTTATTCGTAGGTATTTAATTATTTTTGGTATGATTGAGATGGTTTTCTTGATTTCTGTCTTTTCTAGTTCATTGTGTAAGGGAATATGACAGACTTGTATGTTGATTTTGTAGTCTGCCATTTCTTTTTTTTTTTCTTTTAAAGATTTATTTTATTTATACATACAAGCTGGGGTACAAGCCAGAGGTGTGGGGCGGCGAGAGGGTTCACCAGAGACAGAGCGGGTAGCAGAACAGGCAGATCAGAAGTACACTGCTGAGGGGAGCAGCGGGCGAGGCAGGAGAGGTCTGCCGCGCCATGTGGGACTCTCCCCGGCCGAGCGTCGAACTTGCGTCACCGCTGCCGACAGCTCCACAGCGCAGCGCTTAACCGCTGCGCCACCAGGGAGGCCCAGTCTGCCATTTCTTATACTGACTTACTGTTTCTAATAACTTTTTGGTGGAATCTTTAGGGTTTTGCATGTATATTTGCATCTCATTTGCAAATAGGGATAGTATTTATATTTCCCTTTGCTGTTTCCTTTCATTACTTTCTCTTGCCTCATTGCTCTAAGGATTTCCAATAATATGTTGAATAGTAATGCTGAAAGTGGACATCCTTGTGTTGTCCCTTAGAGGAAAAACTTTGAATTATTCACCATTGATATGATGTTAAATGTGGGGTGTCATATATGGCTTTTATTATGTTGAGGTATGATCCTTTTATCCCATATTATTAAGTTTTTATCATAAATGGGTGTTGGATCTTGTAAAATGCTTTCTCTACATCTGTGCCTTTTGAGTGATGAGTCTAGTCTAGCCCTTTCATATTTAGAGTGATTATTGATATATCAGGATTTTCTACTGCCATTGTGTCTTTCATTTTTTTTGTACAGTTTGTGTGTGTGTGTGTGTGTGTGTGTGTGTGTGTGTGAGAATTCTATTTAGTAGGAGATGTCCTTTCAACATATCTTCTAGCAGATGGTTAATGTTGGCAAACTCCTTTATCTTCTGTTATTTTGAGAAGACCCTTACTTGTCCTTCATACCTGAGTTTTTTTTAATATTTATTTTGTAGAACTGGGATGTAGGCCAGAGGTGCAGGGAGTGAGAGGATTCACCAGAGACATAGTGGGGAGAACAGGCAGATTTATTGAAATACACTGCAAAGAGGTGCAGCGAGCAAGACAGGAGAGGTCTGCTGCACCATATGTGGCTTACCTTCCTGGCCAGGGATTGAACTCAGGCCTTACCAGTGACAGTGCTGTGATTTAACCCCTAGGCTACCAGGAAGGCCTGAAAGAGAGTCTTTCAGGATATAGTATCCTCGGCTGACAGCTTTTATCTATGACTGTTTTGAGTTTGTCATTCCATTCGCTCCTTGCTTGCACATCTACTGAAATGTCTGAGATAAGCCCAGTGGGAGTACCTTTATAGGTTACCTACTTTTTTCTCTAGTCTTCTTCAATATTCTTTTTTAGTAGTGAAACTACCAAGAGTTCAAGACAGTGTGTCTTGATGTAGGTCTTTATTTCAGATAACCAGATGTTCTTAGTGTCATGGACTTGTATATTTAGGTTCTTCCCCAGGTTTGGGAATTTTTTTCTTTATTTGAATGACCTCTTTTCCTCCCACCCCACTTTTTCCCTTATGGGATATCCACTATCCCTCTGTTTCCTTTCCTAATGGAACTGGATAGTTCTCAAAGTGTTTCTTCAATTTTTTTTTTGGTTTATATTTCTCTCCTTCCATCCTTCCTTTGTGCATTTTTGTCTTTGAAGTAACTCATTCAGTCCTCTGTTTCATCTATCGGCCTCCGTAATTTTCTCTGGAACGTCATATCTTTTGAGCTTTTTATATCCCAAATCTGTTACTTTATTTAAAACTTTAATTTCTATTTTCTGTTCATTAATTTTATATACCAGTTCATTATTTTTTTGGTATTTTTTCTTAATTTTGTTGTGTCTGATTTGCTTTTCTTTGTTATCTTGTATCATTTTGACTTTTTTTCTGCATTTCTATTTTTTTTCATTTCAAATTTTCTTTATTATAGTAATTTGGAACTCTTGAATAGGGAAGTAAAATCATCCGTGTCTTTGTGATTGGTTTCTGGAAAGTTTTTTCTCTCTGTGATGTGATACTTTGTTGAGATTTCAAGGTGCCATGTCTATTCAGTTTTTGTCTGCCTGCTGCTTTAGATTTCCCCATATTTTTATACCTGTGGCAATAAGTTGAACTACTTTACTTTTCCTGTAGGTGGCACTGTGATTCCACTTTATTGTGGTTTTTTGGTCTTTGCTGTCTTCTGTAGATCCTGAGACCTGATGTTGCAGTTGCTGACTCAGAGTGTGGGAGAGGGTCCTGGATGGTCTAGCCACTGCTGTAAATTTGCTGTGTTGGGGGAGTGCTAGCTTGTGTCTATGATACCACTGTTACGCTTCCTCTTTGGAATTCTAGATCTGAGACTACAGCTTGTGCATTGTTAGTGTAATGCATGAGGATGATGCTGGTCCTGGGGAAGAGGGGAAGGGATGCAACCCAGTGCATTGTCTTTCTTTTTACTGGGTACCTGGCTGCAGGAAGCACACCTCTGATGTATATGTTTCTCTACTGTTTAGCCCTCACCTCTGCAGGGCTCCTGACTCCACTGTCAGTCACATTGCATATATCCCCCCACCACAGACTGCTTTCTTCTGCAGCTTTTCTCCACTCCCCTCCTTTTCAGTGAAGCATGACTTGCTTCCCTCACTCTTTTCTCTGTCACGGCCTGTGTTGATGGCTGATGTCCAGGGGGTGTTCCAGTTTCCCCCCAAGCCATAGGACTCTATATATAGAACCAAATTGGTTAACTAAGAAATGATCCTCTCATAGCAGGGAACCTCCTCTGTCACCATCTTATTCTCCCTATTTTTTTAAAGTTTATTTTTTTAAAGATTTATTTATTTATACATACAAGCTGGGGCACAGGCCAGAGGTGTGGGGCGGCGAGAGGGTTCACCAGAGATGGAGTGGGGAGCAGAACAGGCAGATCAGAAGTACACTGCTGAGGGGAGCAGTGGGCGAAGCAGGAGAGGTCTGCCGCACCATGTGGGATTCTCCCTGGCTGGGCGTCGAACTCTTTGCATCGCACGCTGCTGACAGCTCCACAGCGCAGTGCTCAACCGCTGCACCACCAGGGAGGCCCTTATTCTCCCTGTTTTTTATCAATCATTTTTGTATGTAGAGCAGAGCTTGGTGTACAGAAGCATAAACTGCTTCACCTGCTTGGCCAAAAATCCCTTACTATTTTACCTTTTACCATGTTTAAGTATTGCATAAACAACCAATACTTTTGAAAATACTATAATGCTATTCAGAAATAAGTCCATACGATATGTTCTGGGCTCTCATCTTAACTTAAAGGGAAATGTTCACAATGTCCTAAGCTCTTGATGTCCTATAAATTGCTTATAGCAGAAACCCACTTAGGTGGTACCAGCCTACACTTCCAAATGGAAAAGTGTATTAACAACAGGAAAAGTGATATCATCCACATCATAAATCTGAAGAGAACCTGGTAGAGGCTTCTGTTGGCAACTTGTGCCCTTGTTGCCATTGAAAATCTGGCTGATGTCAGTATCATATCATCCAGTAATACTGGCCAGCAAGTTTTGTTGGAATTGACTGCTGCCAGTGTAGCCAGTCCTATTGCTGGCTGATTTATTTCTGGAAGGTTCCTTAACCAGACAGTTTGAGGGAGACTAGTTTTTTTGGTGGTTTCTGGCCCCAGGGCTGACAGCCAGCCTTTTAGGAAGGTGTCTTACATGAACCTGCCTCTCATACCGCTGTGTATACATTCTGCTCTATGCTACATGCACATTGCCCTGCTGTGCAACTAGGAACTCTAAGTGCTGGAAACAGACTCACAAAGTACTGTACACGTGTGGCACCATCTCCAGTGAATACACATAGGAAGTCATATCTGATTTCTGCTTTTACAGAATTCCTGAAGAGATTGAAAAGGAAGAGCAGGATGTTGCTAGAAAAAACTGTGACAAGGAGGAATTTCAGGGTGAACGTAGTGCCCCAGCTCCTAAGTTTACTGCTGCTAAACCTGAGGTTACAGACTGATCTGAGGGCAGGCAGGTTCCCCCTGTGCATATTCAGAAGCTCCCTGCTGAGGACTGGAGTGCTCAGCCTGCCACTTAAGACTGGCCTGCAGCTCCCAATGTTCATGCCACTGAGTGGACAGGGACAAACACTAAGTGGTCTTAAATTGTTCTTCCACAGGCTCTTAAACAGAAAAAGGAAATGAAGGTTTCCTTTAACTTTCTAAGAGTTCAAAAAAGTGTTAATAGAGTTGGCAACCTACTTGGTTGAAAAGTGGGTGTCTGATTAGGCAAACTTGGTTAATTCAACTCTGTAGAAAATATGACCGCATATATATGGATGGGAGAATTACATGGATGAATTTTGCCTCCAGGAATGAAACAGTCTGTAAGTGGAAAACAGCAGTAAACTACACAGACATAACAGAGAAAGCAATATATTTATTTTTAGGAGAATTAAGTAAAACCAGACAGATCAGTTCCATTTCTTACATATCTGTATGTCTAATTTATTTTAAAGCACATTTCTTTTATACATATCTATAAATATATAAACATATCTACAGAACAAATTTTTAACTTTTATAGTTTGATTTTTAAAATAGCTTTATATCTGTAATGGAAATGTAAAATCAAGTTAATATAATTTTCGTTCACAGTTAAACATTATGAGAAAACATTAACAATGTTAAAGAAACTTATGGTTAAGATAGTTTAATATACAGGGTTATAAAGAAAGACTAATTTAAGTCTTAAAAATCTTCTCTTCATCCAAGATAACAGGGTTTGCTGAATAACAAAATAAGTAATGACAGCATTGGATTATAAGCCAAATAATAAAGTATATACCCATTAGTCCATATGTAAAGAAATAATGGCTAAAATAATAGATAAATAGGAAAAAGTAAAATTCTTGCAGAAGTTCAGTTAATATAAAATGAATTAAGGAAACAGAAAATCACTATTTGAATGCTGTAGTATTAATAGCCACAAGAAAGATCCAGCAATAAGGACTATAATCAGTGGGCAAAAGTTTAAGCAGAAATATATTTGCATAGTTTCAAAGTGTCTCCAGATATTTATTAATCACAAAGGGAAAAGCAGTAACTTTACAGTGGTGAAACATGACCGATGTTATCTTAACCATGTTCAAGATTGCTATCACTTAACACTACTTAACTGTACACTTAAAAATAGTTAACATGGTAATTTTTTTTCTCACCACAATTTTAATAAGAGATTAATGTCACTAGTTAAAATGCAAAATTGACATTATGTACTGCCTGATAGGCACAATGCTCAATATAATTTATGTGGTTTTCTTCCCAATACATAGAAGCAATCTAATTTAAGAATGATAATACATAGACAGTCCCAAATTGAAGGAAATTTTTGTTAACTTAAGCCTATTGTAGGAATCCTTTCACAATATGTCTGTCATTATACTATACAGCTTAAACTTACACAGCATTGTCAATTATATATAAATGAATCTGACAAAAAAGCATCATTTAAATTACTACTCTACAGAAGTTTGAGGTTTTGAAAGACAAGGAAAACTTAAGGAACTAAAAAGACATAATTAGATGCATTGTGGGATCCTAGATTGCATCTTGAGAAGGAATAAGGCATTAGTGAAAAAACCAGCAAACTGAAGATAGTCTGTAATTTAGTTAATAGAATTGTACCAAAGTCAATTTCTTAATTTTGGTGACTACTTATGGTTATATAAGAAGCTAAACATTAAAGGAAGTTAGGTGAAGAGCATATGGGAACACTATTTTTATAGTTTTTTAAGTTTAAATTATTTTATAACAAAGTTTTTAAAAGGTCTAAATTCTTTATAACTTTAACCTTCCAATAGGAATGTATTTCTATATACATTTCAAAGTTAAATAAGTAATCAAAGTAATTTTTAATTATCTAATCATGACAAGATTAAATACAAGAGCATTTTAAGGTACTTAGGTTATAGATATGAATAAATACAAAGAGTTCTAGTATCAGTTGACATTTGAGGGAAAGTAATTGTCCTAAGTATTTGCATTTTTTATCTTTTTTTGCTGATGGAGACCTGGAATTAATCTCATTTGGTATATAGAGTTATCTCTAAATACAGATGACTGACATCGTACTCAATGAATTAATACAGAGATGATCCTAATTACTAAGGATCAGGTACAATTGTAATTGTCTTGGTAACTTGAAATCTGATTGACAATGAGATTAGATCATTATTTAATCCAGTAGTACCCAATCTGAAGTCAGTGGCAGCATTTTCACAGGTCTAAGGCAAAAGTGAGAAAAATAATGGTAAAATACATTTTCTATAAAACTTTTCTTTAAGTTAAAGGATAATTCCTTTGTGAGGTTGTCTAACTGTATTTATATCAAAATGTCACATTTCCCTTATGAAATCATGGTATGAAGTGATAGGTTTTGTTTCATTTTAATAGATTGTCCATACATGGAAAAATTAACAAATCTGTATCTTCTGTCCATTTTGTGTGTATGTGAACTTCACTGCTGTTTGAAATTTAAAACCTTAAAGTCACTGATCTATACTGTTTCCTTCCTTTTCCTTGACATCAACCTAGGCTCTGTTGATTTATGCTCACGTCATTGAATGTAATCAAATTAGTGTTATTTGTACAATCACATGAAGTTAATCCAGTAACTTTTAGTTGATAGTATTTAACAAACTACCTATAAAAGTTAATTCTATGTCCTTTCTCACTAAAGTCTCTGATTTAAGCATACCTTAACCAATTCTAATTCCAGTACAATGGAACATTAATCTGTTTTGTGGAAGAAAAGCCTTTACTGTAAGTGAGCAGTATTACAATATTAACAATAAAATTCTATGCTATTCTGTATTTGCTTTGTATATCCCCAAAGTACCAAGGAAAATACTGAAGGCAGTCATAGATCATACCAGTTCTGTGCTAAGCATCTCCAATATTTAAAAAATAGCACTAAAATTTAGTAAATCCTGGCCACCAGGTAGACAGCTAGGTCTTTAGGAAGCAGTCAGAATTCTCAGACGGTGGCTTACATAAATACTTATAACCAGGTATATTTTGAGAAATATTTTAAGAGTAATATTTTAAGAAAAGTATTGAAATTTTAGTTACAAATGTTGTGCTCTCCTATATGGGACATGTCCCTATGGATCTGAATTTACACTTTTGTATAAAATAAGACACATGTTAAAGTTACATTAAAAAGGAAAATTTTAACTTTTAAGGCACAGTTAGTAGTTTTGATAGCATCCTTGAAGTATGTTAGTTTTAATATTGTTTTTTTTTAAATTTTAAAATGAGAGAACCTGACATAACTTAAGGAGGCAAAAGAGTGATGATAAAATAGAAGACCAACTTGTTTCTCTATCCCATTTCATGAATGATTTTGCTAAGAAATCTTTCTCACTTTCCATCATTTCAGAAGGCTGAAATGAGAAAATGACTTAAAATCAAATCTTGTACTACCTGGAAATGTGTCTTAAGGCCATAATTTTACTGGTGTTAATCTTTTTTCTTTATTGTGTTTTTATAAAGTAGTTGTGTTAACTATCACAAGCCTGTCAGAAATCTAGATCAATAATTTTGGAGAATATTCATGAGCTGGGTGACTTTTTTTAAGCTTTTCACCTGTTTATTCAATCAGATGTATCTCTTGAAGTTTAAAAATAGGTTAGACTCTATTATCTTCGTGAATAATGCAGTTTTTAAAATCAACCTCGCTGTATTTTACTGTTTTTATTAAGAGTGAACCCTTATAAGTATTACAAAAATTACAGTGTCAACACATTAAGGGTCATATATAATAGGAAAAAACCTTTAATTTTCTTATTACCTGTATACAATCAAAGGTATATATTTACACAAACTTAAATACCTTTTTAAGCAAATGTGCTTGTATCAATATATGCTGCCTTCTCTTTATCTTTGTCTGCCTTTATATTTTGAGTTTAAGCAATTCTGCCTGAATAGACTTATCTTCTGGTACTATCTCCTGAGTTTCTGATAAGCCAGTGCTTGATAATATTCTTTTAATACTTGCCGTCCTTGAGCTTTCCAGTACAGTGCCTTGGTATTTGATGGGTCTGTTTTAAGGGTCTCTAAACAGCTGTTGTTGCTATCTGCCAATTGGACATCTTCAATTTACAAGCACCAATATTCAGCATACACTTTAAAGCTACAGGTTGCAGCCTGGATCTGCCTGCTTTCTCAGTAACAGCCTTTGAACCTTCCGTATACCTTAACATTTTTGAATATTTTCAAATGGCCATCTCCCAAGACTGGGATTTGAAAAATGTATTTCCAGTATTTTTAAAGTTTCCTGCTATTAATAAACTTGTATCTACATCTTTTGGATCCAAATCTGCATCCTCAGGGAAATTGGTGTGATTATCACCAGTACCATCTTTTGGGAATATTCCTCAATCAATCCCCTTCCTTCAGTTCTCCACACTTTGCAATAATGCATAATTGGGCAGGTTTTTCAAAGTTCATTTCTATGTTTTCCAGTATTCTTGCCACACCCATTCCTTTAATTATTTGACCAAACATGACATGGTTCCTATCCAAATGAAGAGCTGGAACTGTTGTGATAAAGAACTGAGAACTTAATGAGGCCTGTGTTTGCCATGTTCAAACCCTTCTAATCATGCTTATAATAGGAATTTTCTTTTTAATTTTTTTACCATAAATGCTTTCTATACCTATACCATTCTGATTTGAAAAGTATCCACCTTCAATCATAAATTTCTTAATTATTTGATGGAAAGGGCATCCCTTTAAATGGAGACATTCCCAGTAGTGAGTCCAATGCTTTTGTTTCCAATACATAATGCACAAAAATTTTCTGTGGTTTTGGGTACAATATTTGCAGACATTTCTAAGACACCAACTCTCTTCCCTTGATGTCTGCTCAAAGAAGATTCTGGGATTACGAGGCTAGGAGACTTAGCCTGGGGGGACAGTTGACATTTTGACTTGCATGAGGATTTAGAAGCAGGCTTGGAACAAACACCTCTGTCCCCCGGGCCTGAGTGTCTTTAGTCTTATTTCTGCCCGAATTACATTTACAGATAAGACAAACTCTTTCTTTCCTTTATGCCTCTTCCCACCTAGTTAGCAGTGAGGACAGCCATTCACCAGGCATTTCTATGACTGTGAATGATGGCAGTCAATGATGTTGATTCAAAGATGATCTCCCCTTATCAAGGAACAAAAATACAGAAATTTCTGTGTAAGGATAAACTATATCTCTGCTTCTCAAACCTGTTTTCTTATATACTGAAAGTAGAAGCTAGTTCTCTGTCTTCCCTATGGCATGCATCACTTTCTACTGGGAATAACTTAAGGGCAAAATAACAGAATACCTCTTTGGAACTAAGCATTTCTAGGACCACAACTAATGAACTTTCAGGGGAGACAGGAGTAATGCTCACGAATATGAGCTACATGTAGTCATCTGCTCCTCGGACATGGCCCTTTGACCCTCGAGACCTATTTCTATTAGAATTTGGTGGTAAATTAGAGCTCGCTTCTGCTTTTGCCTCTCCAGTGCCATGAGGGAAGGGGAAGTTAGGCATAAAGCGCTTAAGAAACCGGAACTCACTATTACCAGTGCCAGTGGCTGAGCATATTTCATAGGAACAAGGCTGGGATAAGGTTCCATTGGCACCTCCTTGTATTAGGTTGTTAGGGAAATTACAGTCGTCATAGAAATGCTCTTGAATTGTGAACCTTTCTTTATATTTAGTAATCTTTTGGTAGATGTGTATAACAGAAATCACTGTGACGGAGAGGAGAAAGAGAAAGGAAAGTACAGCCAGAGATATGACCAGATACTTAGTGGATGGATTTACCCTTGTAGGATGCTTGGATGGATCCCGGAACTGCAGATAGGGCTCAGAAAAGCCATCCACCAGCAGAATGTTGAGTGAGGCGGTCGTAGAGAGAGCTGGCTGGCCGTGATCCTGAACGAGAATGATCAGTTTATGCATCATGGGGTCTCTCTCAGATATCTGCCTGAGTGTGCGGATTTCCCCATTTTGTTGTTGAACAGAAAATAACCCAGGATCAGTGGCCTTAAGTAGATGATATGAAAGCCAAGAATTCTGACCTGAGTCACCATCCACAGCCACAACCTTGGTGACCAGGTAGCCTGCCTCTGCGGACCTGGGCACCAAGTCATTGCAGGGCAGTGTGCCATTCTGCAGTGGGTATAGAATCATTGGGCGGTTGTCATTGTCATCCAGGACAACCACTCTGACGGTAACTTGGCTGCTTAGTGACAGGATGCCCCCATCAGTTGCCTTTACCACAAACTGAAAATCTTGAATGGCCTCATAGTCCATGGTTCTCAGTGCATAGAGCTTCCCATTGTCTGAATTTATAGAGATGTAAGCAAAGACTGATAAGTCTCCACTTTGGGAAGGCAGTAGAGAATATGTTATTTGGGCATTCTCACCCAAATCTAGATCTTCGGCGTGGACTTTACCAATAAAAACGGCAGGGCTGTTGTTTTCTCGAACAGTCAAGACGTAGGAGTCTTCCAGAAATACTGGGGGATTGTCATTAATGTCAGATATTAATACCTCTATCATAGTCTCCGTGGACAGATTGGGTGGTCCAGTATCCATGGCAATAATAGTGATGTTATAGCTTGAAACTTCCTCCCTATCCAAACCTCTGTCAGTGACTAGAGAGTAAGAATTCCGTAGGGTAGGCTTGACTGCAAAGGGAAGGTCTTCTCTGAGGAAGCAGGTGATTTTTCCTCCCACTCGAATGTCCCGGTCTCGGATGGAGAAAAGGGCCACTACGGTCTGTAGTGGGGAGTCCTCAGGAAGAGGGCTGGACACGGAGGAAATGGTCACTTCAGGAGGATTGTCGTTCACATCCACCACTTCCACTAGGACTTTGCTGTGAGCAGAGAGGCCTCCTCCGTCTGTAGCTTGAATGTCAATATCGTATGTTTCAATGGCTTCAAAATCTAGGGGCCCTCGTAGTCGAACTTCTCCAGTTTGAGAGTCTATCTGAAAGGACTGGAGAATTGTTTCAGGGTTTTGAGCTAAAGAGTAAGTTATCTCCTTGTTGGAGCCCTCGTCTAGGTCAGTGGCAGTCACTGTGGCCACCAAAGAACCACTGGTGCTATTTTCCAGAATCTGAGCGCGGTACACCAGCCTTGAGAACTGAGGCACGTGATCATTGACATCCAGAACCTCCACCCGGATGTGGGCAGTGCCAGACTTGGGCGGAGACCCGCCATCCACTGCTGTAATTGTCAAGTTGACTTCAGACTGCTCCTCTCTGTCCAATGGTTTATTCAGCACCAGCTCGGCATATTTGGGCCCGTGGCTGCGGAAGCGGGTGTGTAGGTGGAAATAGGCATTGGGGCTTAAGGTGTAGTTTTGGAGACCATTGAGGCCCACATCCAGATCCTGGGCACTCTGCAGGGGAAAACGTGAACCCAGGGGAGTGCTCTCGGGAATCTTTAAAACTGGCTCTTTGTTTAGGAAAACTGGGGCATTGTCATTGATATCAAATACCCTGACCTCCGCACGAAAGGACTGCAGTGGCTCCACCAAGACTATTTCAAAGTGCAGAACGCACGGGTCTGCTTTGCCACAAAGTGACTCCCTGTCCAGCTTCTCCTTCACGAACAGGTCTCCTGTTTTGCGATGGAGCCGGAAATGCAGTTTGTTGCCCTCAGAAACAAGCCGCGCCCCACGAGCAGCCAACTTCCCTACCTCCAGCCCCAGGTCCTTAGCCACATTAGCCACAAAGGAACCACTCTCCATCTCTTCCGCCACAGAATAGCGAATGGTCGCCGTGCCCCCCACAGATACATACAATAAAAGGAGAAGATTCGTCACTTGCCTGCTTGGTAAGAGTTTTCTGCGTGCTGCAGCCATCTGTTCTCCCACGCACTCTCTGCAGCAGCAGTCACCTGTTGCAGAAAAACTTTCTCTTTTCCAACAGGTTCTTGCACCCGCTGCTCTCTCCTTTGCTAGCCTCTGATCGCAGCGCGCCAATGGCTAGCCAAGCCCAGTAAGCTGTTTTGCACCTGGAAGAAAATTTGCATTGAGCAAGTCGACTCCCCAGGCAGTTGAATGTATTAATAGATGTGTTCTCATTTGGAGATGAGGTAGTGGTTGAAAGTTTGTTGCCAAAGCAACAGTAGACTCGCTCGTAATTCCCTTTCAGAAAAAAAGTCCTTGGGAATTGAGAGGCCAATGAGGATACTCAGTCAAGCTGACGTCATTTTATCAGCGGAACGGCAGGGGCTGCCTCAGCAACCTGCAAAAGGCAAGAAATAAGCAACTTCAGGAAGTCTGCCCAGAAATCCAGGGAGAGGCAAAATGATCCTGTATAATGTCTTCTGGAGCTGTTTTGCACCAGGAAGAAAATTTGCATTGAGCAATTCGACACCCCAGTGGGTTGAAGGGTGGGGGGGGAGAAGGGGCAGGGGATTGGAGGAAGTAGTCAGTAGAAAAAGGAAAAGGGGCCAGCAGCTGTTATCTTTCAGGAAGCTGGGGTCCAGTGGGTACACTTATAGGAGAAACTGGCCTATTGATTTCCACAATTCCATTCTTTCCCCCAGAATCCTCACATGCTTAGGAATCAGCTGGCTCTTCACTCATTATTATGATTATGATTTATTGAGTATGGTTTCTCTTTCCTGGTACCTTTATGTGATTTATGTGCAACAACTAATTTAATCCTTGCAATAACCCTATGAGGTACACTTTTTTTTTTAAACAAGGAAACACTTGCAGAGGTTATACCACTCCCCAACAGTCCTCCACCTCATAAATTTTAGAGGAGAAACTCAGTTTTGTCTGACTCCAGTCTGTGTGCTTAGTCAGTATATGACTCTTCCCAGATTATATAGTGCATAAATAAAGATAACTGATGAGTTGTGAATTTTATAGAACAATGTGGAACAATAGACTACAGATGTTGAAAATGGACTGATAAAAATTGGGAGATACTTGTTGAGAATTTCCTATGTAATCACGGGCTCATAGAATATTTAAGAATCAGGTACCTTAGAAAGATAAGATCCATCTCCCCCGGCCTTTTTCGTTTTAACAAATGGAGAAACTAAGGCCCAGATAATCAAATCACTTGCCCAGTTCCCACAGCTACTCATGGCCGCAGGAACTCTAGAACCTATCTTCTAACACCTGTCTCATGCTCATTTGGTGATTTACCATTTGTGCTCAGCATTTTATGTGCACCTAGATGCTGTAGAAATAAATACTGACACTAAGGGGAAGTTTAAAATGTACTGTTCAAGTAAGAAAAAAGTGAATGAAATAGTATATGTAATATTATGACATTCTGACCTGATGTCCCTCAGTCTCAACTATCTTAACTCCTGGCCTAACTGTGTATCCCCAAACTGTTTACTTTTTCCTTTTTAAAAAATGGTGTAAAGGGCCTCCCCACTGTGGAGCTGTCGGCAGCGGCAACGTGAGTTCGACGCCCGGCTGGGGAGAATCCCACATGGTGCGGCGGACCTCTCCTGCCTTGCCCGCTGCACCCCTCAGCAGTGTATTTCTGATCTGCCTGTTCTGCTACCCGCTCTGTCTCTGGTAAACCCTCTCTCTGCCCCACGCCTCTGGCCTGTACCCCAGCTTGTATTTATAAATAAAAAATAAATCTTTAAAAAAAATGGTGTAAAGTGTGCAGAAGTTAATATTTTTATTATGGAAAAAAACAACAGAAGACTAATATAATTAAATTACCTCAGATTATGTTAAGTGATCATTTGAATCTAAAGTCTTTCCTCTAATTTTAGTTCAATATGAAATCCACACTGTGTTTAGCTCTCGCTCATTCATTTCCTTTGCTGTATCGGATTCCAGCTGCTTGCCAAAGCCCTTTGGCCAGAGGACCTTCGGGAACACTTGTAGTTGACAGATGTATTTTCTGACTTATTGCAACAAGGGTGATGGTACACCACAGAGTCATGGGGGTCTCAGTAAGAGGGCGTTAGGAAGGACTTACGGTGTTAAGTCTCGTGTTAGGTGATTTGGGGGTCATTTGAAGTAGAACTTTGCTCTGGATTGGACTGTCAGAAATGGAGTTAATTCTGTGATTGGATATATTAAGTTTTATGTAGAAGATGAGATGAATGGGAAGGTGCTACAGCTGTGATTGGTAATTAGATGTGATTTGTAATTTGTATTAGCTGGAATGGAAAGATGTTTGGTCATTTTTATGAATTAGATGTTGATTTTTTTTCTGTGTTCAGACATGATTACTATATGCTCTGATTTTGTTGTTGTTGTTGTTTTGATCCATCCCAGTCACAGAGTGACTTTGCTAAATATTGGTATTCTGTGAAATTGTTTTTGTTCAACAGGAGAATGTCATGGCCTAGAACTGAGTATCAGGCCAGCTCCTAGCTATCAAGGACTCCTTTTGCCTTTTTCAGTATGTCGTTTTCAGTACCAGCAGTACAATTTTCAAATACTTACCAATACCTAGCATTACTCGTCTTTAAAATTCTTAACTGTTCTTGCAATCTGATTGTAATCTACTTTGCATTTCTCTGATTATTAGTTTCTAATGAGGTGGAACACTAATGTATTTTTAGACATTTGGCTATCCCTTGGTTGGGAGGAGGATTGTTCAGTTCTCTTGCCCATTTTTTACATTGGATTGCTTGTCTTCTTCCTGTTGATTTGTAGTAGTTCTTCGTATGTTCTGAATGAGTCTCAGGGATCCCTTTATCAGTAAGAAAGAGACCTGTTTATCCTTAGTCCGTATATGTCTACAGAATTTTCTTTAAAAATGAGATATTTCTCCCAGTGGTTCACCCATTAGAGAGGAGCTTACCAGATTCCAGGAAGTCTTTGTTCTTATTGAAATGCAATTGACAAGTACATTATATTAGCTCCAGGTGTACAACATAATGATTCAATATTTATATGTATTGTGAAATGATGTGTCTGTGAATATACATACATGATATTTATGCTTTTAATTCATTATAACACAGGCTTCTTCCTCTCCCTCACCCAGTTCATATTTATATTAGTCTTGTACCAAAATGAGAGTCTTTGTTTTTCAACATCATCAGTATATTTATATATGTGATCTGGCAGTCATGGTCCTTGGCTTTTGCCCATGGGAGTTGAAAACTTATGTCTGCACAGAAACCTGTATACAGATGTTTATGGCAACTTTATTCATTATTGCCAAAACTTGGAAGCAACCAAGATGCCCTTCAGTAGGCAGATGGATAAATCAACTGTGGTATGTGAAGACAATGTAATAGTACTCAACACTAAAAAATGAGTTGTCAAGTCATGAAAAGACATGGAAAAACTTAAAATGCATATTACTAACTGAAAAAGTCAACCTGAAAAGGCTACAGACTATTTGATTCTAACTGTGTGATGTTCTAGAAAAACTGTTGAGACAGTAGAAACTATATAGCATTTCATTCTAACTATGACATTCTGGAAACAATAGAAAAGACCAGAAGTTGACAGGGCGTGGGAGTTGGTGTGGAACACAAGAATTTTTAAAAAAAGATTTATTTTTTATTTATACATAGAACTGGGGTGTAGGCCAGAGGTGTGGGGCTGGGGAGATGAGAGGATTCACCAGAAACAGAGAGGGGAGCAGAACAGGTGAATATATTGAAATATATTGCTAAGGTGAGACAGGAGAGGTCTGCTGCACCCTGTGGGTCAGCTCCCTGGCCAGGGGATGGAACTCAGGCTGCAGTGGCCGTGATGGCTTGATAGAGCTGAGACTTAACCCCTGCGCCACCAGGAGGCCCTGGAACACAGGAATTTTGAGGCAGTGGAATTATTCTAGTTCATAATATAATGGTAGATCTATGTCATTATAAAATTGTTCAAATCTATAGACTATACAGCAAGAGTGAACCCTAATGGAAACCATGGACTTTGGGTGTTAATATGGCAGTGTAGGCTCATTAGTTATAACAAATGTGCTACGAAGGTGCAGAACATTGATAATGGGGGAGAGTATGCATATGTGGGGGCAGAGGGGACATGGGAACTCTTTGTACTTCCTGCTCAATATTGCTATGAACATAAAAATACTTTTTAAAATTGTCTATTAAAAATTCTGTGGCACCTCCCTGGTGGCACAAGGGGTTAAGTCTCAGCCTATGAAGCTATTGGCAGCCACTGCAGCACAAGTTCCATCCCCAGCCAGGGAGATTCCCACATGGCGCAGCAGACCTCTCCTGTCTTGCCCACTGGTCCCCTCGCAGTGTATTTCAGTCAGTTGGCCTGTTCTGCTCCCCACTCTGTCTCTGGTGAATCCTCTCACCACCACCCCCACCGCTGGCCCTCACCCCAGCTCTTGTATGCATAAATAAATAAATCTTTTTAAAAATTCTGTGTTGACCTATTCATCCTCCCTCCCCCTAATGCCTGGCAACCTGCTGATCTTTATAGTTCAGCCTTTTCCAGACCTCCTATAGTTGGAATCATTTGTGTGTAGCATTTTTGGATGGTTCTTTGACTTAGCAGTGTACATTTAAGTTTGCTCTGTCCTTTGATGCCTTGATAGTTCATTTCTTTGTAGTGCCAAATAACAATAATGATGAATAATACATTGGATTGTACAGTAAAAGTATATTTAGTTTTGTTAAGAAATGGCCAAACTGCCTTCCAAAATGACTGTCTTTTTACTTTCCCATCAGCAATGAACGAGAGCGCCTTTGGTTCATCCCATCTTCATCAGCATTTGTGTTGTCAGTGTTAGGATTTTGGCCATACACTCATAGGTGAGTAGTGATAACTCATTATTGTTTTAATTTGTAATTCTCTGATGACTTGAGGTAAAGTATGTTTTCATATGCTTACTTGCCATTTGTGTGTCGTTGGTGAAGCATCTGTTAAATTCTTTTGACTGATTTTTAATGGGTTGTTTCTTTATTGAATTTTAGGAGTTATTTGTGTGTTTTGAATAATGGTTCTCTATCATATATGTCTTTTGCAAATATTTTCTCTCAGTCTGTGACTTGTTTTTATTTTCTTACAGTGTCACACTGAAGAGAAAAATGTAAATTTAAAGAAATCCACTGTATCAATTATTTCTTTCATAGAACGTCTTTGGTGTTGTATCTAAAAAAAATATCCTCATCCAAGGTCATCTCGATTTTCTCCAACATTTACTACTAGGCATTTTAGTTTTGCACATATATTTAGGTGTGTGACCTATTTTAAGTTAATTTTTGTGACAGGTATAGGTTTGTGTCTAGATTCGTTTTTTGTCATGATATGTCCAGTTGTTTCTGTACCGTTTGTTGTTTTCATTGTATTGCCTTTGCGCCTATGTCAAATGTCAGTTGACTGTATTAATGTGCACCAATTTCTGGTTCTCTAATCTATTCCACTGATAACATTTGTTTGTTCTTTCACTCTACAGTAGCTTTATAGTGAGTCTTGAAGTTGGACCATATCCTCCCTCTAACTTGGTTCTTCTTCAATATGGTGTTGACAATTCTGGGTCTTCGGCCTCTCCATATTAGAGTCACTTTTTCAATATCCACAAAAATAACTTGCTGGAATTTTTAATTGGGATTACATGGAATCTATAGATCAAGTTAGGAAGAACTAATACCCTGCCAATATTGAATTTTCTTTTTCACAGATAGGGATATCTCATTTATTTAGAGTTTTGTAGTTTTCTCCATATTGATCTGACATATATTTTGTTTGACTTGCACCTAAGTATTTTACTTTATAGGATCCTAATATAAATGGCATTGTGTTTTTATTTTAAATTCTTCTTGTTCATTGCCGGTATGGGAAAGTGATTGACTTTCGCGTTTCAATCTTGCATTCTACATTATTGCTATAATTGCTTCCAGGAGTTTTGGTAGTTTCTTTTGGATTTCTACTTAGATGAACATGTTATTTCCAAACAAAAACATTTTTATTTCTTCTCAGCATACCTTTTATTACCTTTTGTTATCTTATGGCATAGAACTTCCAATATTCAAAAGCAGTAGTGACAGGAAATACTTTTGCTTTGTCCCAGATCTTACTGAGAAAACCGCAGGATACTCTGTATGATGCTGCAATGAGCTGCAATAACAGTTGTCATAAATTTGTCAAAATGCATTGAATGAACAACATAAAGCAGGAACCCTAATGTAAACTGTGGACTTTGAGAGATAATGATGTATCACTGTTAGCTCACTTGTTGAAACATATGCACTCCTCTGTTGCAGGGTGCTCGTAGTGAGGGAGGCTGTGCATGTGTGGAAACTCGGCTTTTGGCTCTGTTTTGCTGTGAACCTAAAACTTCTCTAAAATTAGTCTATTTTTAAAATACATAAAATAATTTTGCAAAATTCAAATAGTGTTGTAAAGCTTTAGTATTTGTAATATTTATTGTTGTCATTTATAAACATGTTAATATCTGGGATCCCATCTCATTTTCTTTTTATATGCCCTTTAAGCCTGAAATAAACTATTTTTAGAAACATGTTTTTTCAAGCGTTGAGGTCACACCTACAGCTTTAAACTGCACTGTTTGAGAATTCTATTCTTCCATTGTCTTTCCACACATTTGAGGTTTGTTAATCATTTTAACAGAAACAGGAGGCTTTGGGGGTCTAGATGTCCTTCTTAGGCAGCTCAGTTTATTGCAGCTGCTCTTGATCTACCATCTGTTGCTTTAAAATGACAATACCTCTGATTGTTCACCGTGTACATAGGCATATAATGTTTCTGCCTTCCGCAGTAACTTAAGACATAGTATAAACCAATACCATTTATAGACTAGATTTATATTACACTCTTATTTTAAACAGATGGCTTTCATGGCGTTATTGATGCTTATTGTTTACCATGTTCACCCTGAGTCTTTCCATGAAATTTAACAACTATTTGGGAAACTTTTAAACTTTTTTTTAAACCTTTAAAACTATTTTAATCAAATGAGACCTAGGTAAAGTAATTATTCTTATTAAACTCCTGTCAATTTCTCCCTTTTATAATTGAAGACAATTCAGGTAGTGACTTTGAATTCATTGCCTAAATTTTCATTGAAATTAATATTTTTTACCCTAAAACAGAAATTTCTGCATTAAGATCAGTAGAAGAGTAAATGAGAGAATACAAGAACACTAAATTTTAACTGGATTAGCTAACAAAGCCAAGCATGCTTTGTAGATAGGTCTTTTTCTTCAGAGATTCATAACTTGTTTGAGAATAAAATTCATTTGACTCTCAATTTGCTAGAAATGATTTTACATTGTAACTCACATATCTGAACATATAGTAAGTCTGGTAACTTGTCTCAAAAGATGGGAAGAGTAAGTTAAATTAATTAGGAAAAAGGTTACAGTGAAAGACTGAGGAATTTGATGGTCAGTTGGAATTTTAACCTCAGTTTCTAAAAATTTGCACTCCTTTCTTTCTTTAGTGTTTGTGTAAAAATAGCATTTGAGTGAAAGTATTTAACCTTTTCTAATTTTTTTGTCACTTTCAAATCTATTTAGCAGCCTAAAGGT
The DNA here is from genome assembly GCA_004024925.1 of Scalopus aquaticus. NCBI lineage: Eukaryota > Metazoa > Chordata > Mammalia > Eulipotyphla > Talpidae > Scalopus > Scalopus aquaticus. The sequence continues at coordinate 39,472 of PVIJ01009664.1, forward strand.
CTCCCCATTTGAAAATGAACGTAAATATCCCATAGTAACTTAGTCTTCACTATGTAAAAGCACACAATGCTTAAAACAGTGTAAAAATACCCAAAATAAAAATGACAGCTATACCATAAATTTCCTGTATCTTTAATTCTAACAGGTCATATACTAGATCTGAAAGAAAATTAAAAGAAACAGCTGTTTACTTCCTAGAAATCCCTATTACCTCTCATCACTTCCTAAATATAATTGCACTTTTTTTTGTCCCTTCTAGAAGCTAACATCAGAGCCATATTCTCAACTTGAACGTATTTGGCTAACAAAATAGAGTATTAATAGCATTTCTTTTAGTAAAATATACTCTGAATATTTTCAGTTATTTCTAAATGAATATATGTACAAATACTTTTCAAATACTTATGATAATGTGTTAAAGAAATGCTTGCAAAAATGTAAATGTATTTGTAAATTATAGGCAGAAGTGAAATTCTCCATTCTTCTACAGCTCTTGTGACTTTAAAAAAATAATCCAGATATCCCCAAAACCACGACCTCCTGAGATTCAAGATCCCCAAACCCCTAGAATTTGTTCAGAATTTGGGGTCTCAACTCAAAGTCCTACTTGAACTTTAAAAAAAAAAAAGAAAATCACGTTCCTCAACTACCACCAGGTGGCAGCTGGATCCACTTTTTGGAGCTCAACCCCAACCCCGCCCTACCGGAAGTTGTCATATAAAGGAACCTCTCTGGCCACGCCTAGAGTTCAGCACCCTAGACGCGGACAGCGACACCGCCCAGTTTGGTCTCATGACTGGCTGCAGAGATTTTCACCTGACAGAGGAACTAACCAATACCAACTGGTTCAGGAGTCGTGTGACTGACAAATTTAAAATGCCTGATTTGGAGGGGGTTATGATCTCCTTGATTTGGGACATTTAGGCTCAAAGGGGAACCAGTTGCTATTAAATAATATCCTATATTGCAAAATTCTGATTTTTTTCCTCACTACTTACCAGATTCTAAATGCTGTCTTGTAAATGCTGTCTTGTTTTGCAAACAATAGATTATCCAACCTCTATGTGTTGGTTCATTCCAACAAAATGCGTAAGACAGCAAAGGCGGTACAAAAGTCTGTGTGAGTTATGGCAGCTAATAACCTTCTCTTGCACAAAGCTGCTTGTCAGCTTTTCTAAGAGACCAGTACAGAACTGACTGCTTTTCTGCATTGTCTTTCTAATTAGTCTCAAAAACACAAACAGCAGCTATCTTTGTTCATATGAAATTATTATTTTAGACAAAGGTTGTACTGAAGCAGGGTGCTCCAGAGGTGACAGTTTAGTTGTCATTTTCCAGTTGCCTAGCAACAAATTAGACAAAAGCTCATTTAAGAGCTTTAATTCTCATCTTAAAAGAGCAAAGGACAATGGGCTCTAGACAGCATTACATTAAATGGGACTAGGATTTAGAAACATTCTAATTAAACCACAGTGCCAGGTAGGGCTAAAAGAGAATAAGGAGCTTTTTAAGATGGACAAATAGGTGGAATAAAGCCAAGTTTTACTGTAACTTCTCTGTGTTACAGATTGTTTTCTCTTCCACTGTTTCAGCAGTGACAAGTCAGACCTTTCACCGGCAGAGGGCGAGTAGACTGCATTTTTCACGCCTAAGATACTCCCCACCCCCACCCCCACTTTGTTCATGCCCTGGGGAAATTAATTTACTAGGCTCTTCAAATATAGACCAGCTGAGGAAGGTGTGGGAGGAGGAGCGCATCACTGCAGAAGCTGGCAGAGTGCCCGCCTTTTCAGCCTTGGGTCTGTCGCTGCTCTCCTGTCTCCTTGCTTGGGGATGCAGAGGGGATTGCAGTGGTTGTTTCGGGAGCTGGCAGGGTTGAAAAGCAGCCTCACCCCCAGAAGCCATTGATATTTGGGCTCACTTGCTTCAGAGCATTGAGAGGGTCAGAGGTGACCTAGTTAGAGAACAAATATAACCTATGAAGGTTTGATAGAGAAAAGAATTTGCAGGTTATTCCTCCAGGCTAATAGCTCAGTGTGCTGCAGCACCAGCATCAAGAAAGGTCCTGTTCCGACTTTGCTATTCTAGGAACAAAAATGGATGTAGATGGGGAAAGGAAGATGAGAGGAAAGATTGAAAACAGAACAAGCAAAACAAGCCATTCAGGGGACGAGACAATGAGAGAAAGCCTGACAGAATGCAGGGCAGAGCAATAAAACATGCTGTACAGAGTTAATTTATTGTTTGGCGGGGCCCTCTGCACTCTGGACAGGCACTTGCTCCAGAGGAGGGGTTACCTTGTAAGATGTTGCAGAATCTCCTTGGGCTAGCAGTCAAAACCCCATCAATTGGACATAATTTTTCTCCATATATGAATGTTTTAGGATTCATAGAACTCAGTTTCAAACTAGTAAAATTAATTTTTTCTTCTGGAGGACATTAAACCAAATTTCATCATCTTTGCATTTTCTGTCCTTCAGTCAATAAATTCTGCAAATCTTGTGTTTTAAAGACCCCATTAATAAATTCAGTTCACGAGAGAGCATGCTACTCTTTCAATGTTCATATGTGGGGTGGGACAAGAGTAAGGTGTTTAAGCAGGATAAATGAATGCTTTTCAGAAATCATGATTTGACTCAGGGTTTCATGATTAATCTTAGAGATAAACTGTACGTTAGATGGTGACATATTGCACAACTGTGTTTCTGTGGCATTCCCTCTGTACTTGGGCATTTCTAAAATGAATTTTCTGTATGTATACACCCAATTTCATTCATGTTGACCAAGATGCAAGCAAGGCAATAAAGTTGACTAATGTAGCCTCTCCATGGAGCCAGAATTATGTATAACAAATCAAAATACTAATGCAGTGAGCAAACAGTAAGGGAATGTCCAGACAGCCAGCAAGAATGTGAAAAGGTTTCAGTATTATCATCAAAGAAACGGGATTTTAAACCACAATGAAATGTTTACTCACTTAAGAAAATGGCTTAACTAATGAATTAATTGGTGAGTTAATAAAGACTGACACTTCTAGGCATTGGAAAGGATGGGGCAACTTCAGCTATGACACACTGCTGGTGGAATGTAAATTAGTAGATCACTGGCTAACAGGCAGTATTTACTAAAGTTCATAGGGGTATCCTAAGACTCCGTAGTTGTATTTTCAGGTATATACATGACAGAATTGCTTCTGTTTGTGTACATAAAAGACCTATACAGAGAATGCTGATCTTAGTTCACATCTGGAAGCAATCCAAATGTTAGAATAACCATTCTCACAATAGAACAGATACATTATTACTATCATATGCAGAAGTATATTCAGGAGTGAAAATTTTTAAAAACTTCATTCAGCAGTATGGGTAAATCTCACAAACATGATGTAATATTTAACACTAAAAGTTTCAGAAATAAAAACCAGTTTGCATGATTGTTTATGTAAAGCTAAAATTATTGGAACACTACATACTTTAAGATAAAAGTAAGATTAGCAGTTACCTTTGGTGAGCAAAGACTAGAAGAGAGCAGGAGGGAGGCTTCAGGGGTGAAAGGAGCATTGTGTTTCTCGTTCTTGGTGGTACACACTAAAAATCCTGAGCTCTGAGCCGTGACTTGTCACACTAAGTAGATGATACTGCAGTAAAAAGTACGCTTTCAAAAAGACACTAGCCAGGTCTTGGCATTACTCCTGTTTAAAACCATTCAGTGTCTCCCCACTACACTGAACATACAATCTAAATTCCTTAATAAAGCTTACAAGGCCCTACTTAAACTAACCCTACCTAAATTTTTAGTCTCTTATTGAATTACTCTGACCTTTCATCAGTTTGTAGAACATACCCATCTCTTCTCAGTTCTTGGGCCCCAGGGCTTCGCGCTTTCCTCTGCCTGGAATGCATTTATTGCCAGCTCTTCATGACATGCGCCTTTGAATTCATATGACTTTTTTTTAGAGACCATTCCTTAGATTTTTCTTTCTAATGCCCCTGTGGTGATTTGGTTTTTGTTTTTTTCTTTTTCTTTTTGCTGCCACGACAGAGTCCACAAACCTAGTGACTTTAGACAGCGTGAAGTTATTATATTAGGCTTCTGAAAGGCAGAAGTCTGAAATGGGTCTCTGGGGAATAAAATCAGTATCAGCAGGAGTGCTTTCCTTTTGGAGGCTTTAGGGGGAACCCCATTTCCTTATCTTTTCCAGGTTTTAGAGGCTGTCTACACTTTTAGGTTTGTCACCCCTTCCATTTTCAAAGTCAAAAGTGCAGTTATCTTCAAATCTCTCTCTCTCTCTCCTCTGCGCCTCTCTCCCATTTTAAAGGATCCCTGTGATAGTGTTGGGTTCACCCAGGTAATCCAGGACAATTATTTGATTACAAGAACAGCTAACACTGGTCAACAGTGAGATCATAACTGACTTAAAAAGGCCCTAATCTGTAGTATCTTGCTGTGCTGAACATGAATATAACCCTGAACATTTTTTATTAGCTCTTGTTTTGAAGATATTTCATATAATTCATTTTATATGTTTCACCGTGTAAATTTATCCAGTAGGACTGCAACAACATCCTAAATCAGCCTAGAGTGATGTCATATTGTATCGCATTGCATCATACCATCATGCACACATCATCTAGAGTTGATTGCATCGTTTTCTGATGCAATGCAATACTACTGCCAGGAGGCTGCTGAAGTAAGCTGACGTCAGCAGGGCACTATATAAAGCCCTGTCGGAAAGGTTGAGCATTGAAAATATTTCAGACTTTATGTGAGACAGTTTAAGCTATTGTTCCATAGAACTGTTACGATTTTATCCATTTAGGCACAATACAGAACAGTAATGCCTCGAAAGTGCATTAATAGCATGGACAATTTCTGCTCTATTTGTGGGGAAGTGACATTTGCCAACCAGAAGAGAAGTACCACTTCTCAAGTGAAGAGGCTTATCATCTTATCAGGCTTATCATCTTCGGATGCAAGGTTGGTGACCAAGACAAGCTTTGGGCCCCGCATATATGCTGTGCTACATGGACAACACAGCTTTCACAGTGGTGAAATGGCAAAAGACCATCAATGCCATTTGCAGTCCCCATGGTGTGGAGAGAGCCAAGTAACCACATAGAAGACTTACTTCTGCTTGATTCCTCCTCTTTCTGGCGGAATAACAAAGCAAAAGAAGTCAAGAATAGTCTACCCAAACATTCCGTCTGCACTGAGATGACCAGTTCAGCAATTTGCTGCAGGATGATGTGAAACAAGCATGGAATGCTTTTTGCCTAGTGTCTACAAACTTTCTTGGGAATGTTAGGGCAGAAAACTACACGGAACTGGTAGAAGACATGCTGATGCAGTATCAGAAACTTGGCTGCAATATGTCTCTAAAGATCTACTTCCTTCATTCCCATCTGGATTTCTTCTCTGAAAACTGGTATGGTTAGTGATGAACATGGCGAACATTTTCATCAAGGTATCGCATCAATGGAACAAAAATACCAGGGAAAACGGTCCACTACAATGCTGGCTGACTACTGCTGGACACTCCCCAGAGATGCTCCTGAACAGCTGTACAAGAGACAAGCGAAGAAATCTAACAAGTAGTCTATGACTTGGTTTTTTACAGTTATTAACTGTAGGCCTATTGGCATGCATTTCGGGATATAAACATCAATTTATTGCAGATTACAAAAAAAAAAAACTAGAGCCAAAATTAAAATTTGACTGTCATATTCGTGTGTGCACATACAAATTGATAGGAAATGACTAATTTTGTTTCAGTGATACTATTTTTGTAAAAATTTGTTGACCAGTGTAATTAGCAACATTTATTCTCCCTTGCTATGTAATACAGCATGCTCACAGTTCTGGGTACTAGAACATGGACATCTTTGAAAAGGACCTTATTCTGTCTGCCATGGTTTCCCTCCCACACACATGCACATTTTTCTAGGACAGCATCACGTTTATTTCCGTAAGAGCATGAAACACATTTTATTTTATGTATTTGCTTTCTTGTTCACTCTACCACAACTAGAATGTAAATTCTTGAGAGCACAAAGCCTGTTTTTGTCTCTGCCATTCCTCTGATGCTTCATATAATGCCTGGCACACTGTAGGAGGAGTTCGATAAATATTTGTGGAAAGAATAAATGATTGTGAGTTTAGTTCTGTTTTTGACACTTAACAGCTCTATTTGTCTTTTATCGTTCTCTAGCTTATATAAATATATACTGTGCTTAGCAGGAGGGGCATTTCTGCAGGAATCACAATGTAAAAACTTGAAAGCTTTCTATCAACTGCAAAAATCATGTCTATAGATGGAGGCCCGTGTACGTCACATCCATAGCACCATCTTTATTATATTTAAAAGGGGAGTTTCTATGTTACCCCTCCCGCAACACAGCACACATTGTAGGGCTTGTGGTGCTGAAGGAAAGAATCTAGGATAAAGAGTTAGAATTCTTTGTTACAATTGTTTGATAAAAATAGGGTGCCTGAGACTCTAAGAATAACCTTAGGACATGGCTACAAAGACAGGCAATCAGATAACCAGTATTCACCAAATTATAGCATCAGATGCCAAAGTTAAAAAAAAAATACTTGGTGGTCCATTAATTTATTCAGCAAATATTTATTGATTACTTAAGTGTCAGACATTCTTCTACGCTCTGAGTACACAGTATAAATTATACAGTATGCCTTTAGGGGAGCCTACAAATAGACAGTATTATGTGAGGTTGTAATAAGTCTTATAAGGAAGAAAGGAGATGAAAACCCGATATAGGGTTTTAATGGAGATTTAGCTTATAAACATGTCTGATTGTTGTATGGGTGGAAGAAGGGAAACTAGTTAGAAGACCACGGCTGTAATGCAAGCAAAAGATACAGTGGTTTGAACTAGGTTGATGGTGATGAAGTTGATAAAATTGGTTGAGTTGGGACACAGAGATAAAGTTAGCATGATTAAATGATGGATTTGGATGTGGAAATTTAGATAATAAAAGAAAAAATCTTATTTTGTTTTGAATGTTTTGGTGCTTCGGGGTGGCATTTACCGATATGAAGTCAGTCAGAATTATGAAGTAAGTTTGGGGATGGGAAATCAAACATTTTGGAAATGTTAAATTTGAAGTACTTGATAAGCATCTAAGTTAAGATGACCGAGCAATTGGATATTTGGGTCTGAGCCTTTAGGAAAGGACTCTCATCTAGAAATAGTAATTTTGGAATAAAGAGTCAGAAAGCAAGGCACTCATTGAGATCTCCTAGGGAGATCTTCATAGAGACAGTGGCCAGCCCTGGGCCCTTCAAGATTTAGCTGTCTAGAAAACTGGGAAAAACCAGTGAAGGAGACTGAGTAGGTGAATAGATAGTGTGGTAGGAGGAGGGTCAGGAGAGAATGTGCCTTAAAAGTCATGTGGAGAAACTGTGTCAAGAAGGAAGGAAGTACTGCTGAGAGTTTGGAAAAATGGAAGTTAAGATAAAAAGACGGGTCCCTCGTGACCTTGCCAGAGCAGATTCAATGAAGTAATAAAAACCTGATCTATAGTGATGATCCATTATGAAAATATTTTACAGCGTGGATTCCTTTTAAATAGCACTACCTCAAGTGGAGATTGTATGAAGCACCAAAACTGATGATATGTATACATGTTATACAAGTAATAAATTAAACTAAATTCACAATTTCTTGATATTAAATCAGGACTGTAGATTGCCTCACAGTAACGGTGATGGCCTTAGGGGAATACTGAGACAGTTTCTTCATAGCCCTGAAGATACTATTTTGTTCTCTGCCTATGATTTGCAATATGGAAATCACAGCCTTTCATTCTCCTCCTTTTCAGAAATAGTTATAGATATCTACTCTGTGCTTTGCAATAAAAAATAAGCTTTCTTTTTGTATAGCTCATTGTTGAACTTCCTATTTTGTTTAAACCAGCATCTTTCAAAGCATTTGCTAAGGTTTCTGTATGATACATTGCTTGCAAGCTAATTCTTTGTATTAGTGGTGTTTATTATGAAGTTTATTCTAATAACTGCTACCATGATTATTATCCCTCCTAATCTTGCAAATGGTCCACTCCACAGAGCCTTTATGGGAAAAGTATGTACACTGGTTTATAAGCAATGGAACAATAGTGCATTCAAAGAACACTAAGAAAGGTAATAAACTTTTATCACTATTTTACTCTTTAGGGTGGCCTGCCTCACTGTTAGTGACTTTCAAACTACCTTAAAAATTATGGATAAATACCAGCATTTATCTTTTAACTTTAAAAGTTATTTTATGCAGTAATCAATATTTACTAATGTATTTCAGCTAATACAGAAATACTGCCATCAGGTGATAATCAGTTTTATGAATAGTTTTAAAATTCTTCTCAGATAATTTTAGCAACATTTTATTTTTTATTATTTTTTAAATACATATTTTTTATTTGTATCTTTTACATTATTGTGTATTCCTGTAAAATTCCCACCACCAATTCACCTGTGAACCATCACCATAGTCCCTTGTGCTCTTGTCTCCCCCATTTTGATCCCTTTTCCTCCCCCTCCCTTGCAGAATGTCTCTTATTTTTGGTTGCCTGCTAGTTTTTTTAATTAGTATTGTTATTTGTTTAGGAACATTTTAAAAGTATATTCTTTAGCTCTTCCCAGATTGTCTAAGAAAGCCAGTTGTTCTTTAATTCACTCTGATGAAACTCTGGAGAGTCTTTGTACAAACTAAGCACTTTCCCTTACCCCAGTCCCACAAAAAGAATCACGATAAATACAAATACTTATTAATAAATATTTATTAAATGATGCCTAATGGGCCTCCCTGGTGGTGCAGCGGTTGAGCGCTGCTCTGTGGCGTGGTCGGCAGCCTGCAATGTGAGTTTGACGCCCAACCGGGGAGAATCCCACATGGTGAGGCAGACCACCCTGCCTCTCCCACTGCTCCCCTCAGCAGTGTATTGCTGATCTGCCTATTCTGCTCCCCACTCTGTACTTGTGAACCCTCTCGCCACCCCATGCGTCTGGCCTGTACCCCAGCTTGTATGTATAAATAAATAAATCTTTAAATGATGACTAATTCTGATATGCTCTGAGTATGACACTAAGGAAATGTAAATTCTAAAATGAAATAAACTCAAGATAACATATGACTTCTGACTCATCCTCTTGTTACTCCTGAACATCTGTAAAAAGATGAACAAAAATAGATGATTGGGGGGGCCTCCCTGGTGGTGTAGCGGTTAAGCTCTGTGCTGTGGAGCTGTCGGCAGCAGCGATGCGAGTTCAACGCCCAGCCGGGGAGAATCCCATATGGTGCAGCAGACCTCTCCTGCCTCGCCCACTGTTCCCCTCAGCAGTGTATTTCTGATTTGCCTGTTCTGCTCCCCACTCTGTCTCTGGTGAAGCCTCTCGCCACCCCACACCTCTGGCCTGTACCCCAGCTTGTATGTATAAATAAATAAATCTTAAAAAAAAATTAAAAAAAAAGAGGACTAGGTCTCATGTGGGAAGTTAAAATTGTGATTTTTCTGCCTATGAGAAACTGAAGAAACACCCAATATAGCCTTCATTTTTACATTTTAAGGGAACTGAGGCCCAAAGCAATGCAATGTCTTAACTGTAAATTAGCAACACAATTGCCCCAGAAATCCAAGTCTAGAACTTTTCTCATTACTACAGACAACCGTTGACCTTCATGAAAAATGCTTTTGATCTTTTTTTTCTTTTTTCTTACATCATTGTTAACTTTTGTGCAGTATTTGAATTCTCCTATTGATACTGGGAAAATGGGGCCTTTTAAACTTAGCAAAGGCACTGCCCCAATTGCTTACCGGTTACTATATTGGTTCTGCACCCGTGCGCACATTTGCAAGACTACTCAGGTTTAGGGAACAATAACATTGGGATTTATTTAACAAACAGGGAAAAAGCAAAGAATTACTGAAGTCAACATGTGGCCGTTTACCTTACTTAAAGCAATGTCCAGTCCTTTAAGTCTCAGAAAAGTAACAAAGGTGGCGTCTTCCCATCACTGCTGAGGTGGAGCTCCTCTTCCAAACAATAGGCCACGTTTCCAAAATGGCATCTTCCTTCTTCTGCAGACGCGCAACAGCCAGAGTGTAGGCCAGGTTCCAACTCACGAGGATGACACAGGACGCAACTGGAAATGCTCCCAAAACTTCCGTGAAGCTCCAGCACAGCATCAGGCCAGCAGAACTGCAAACAGCAACTACAGCGGCCAGACGGCCCATCAGACTGCACTCACGCATTTTGGAAGGCGCCCGCTTCAGGCCTCTGCCTTCTTCGTTTGGCTGCAGCAAAAACAAAACTGGGAGCAATTTCCGTCACTCGGCTACTTACAAAGCCTCCAAAGTCGCTGGTACCAAAGTCACTGAAGATTCCAAAAATGCTTAATCCATATCCCAGTGACTCAAAACTTCTGGCGTCTGATTTCCAAACTCTCAGTCTTGGCGGCTACATTTTCTGCCGCTGATTCCTCTATTCCTACATCATGACGATTCTTTTTTTTCCCCCTTTTCCTTCAGTCCCCCATATTTCCCATCAGACTCTCCACCCCAAACTGCGAACTTAGCATTTTCCCTGGGGCTATTCATTCTCATCAGCAAACCCCCTCCATGGGGCACGACCTCCACCGGACTTTGGACTCAGCCCGGTTACACTATCAGGTCCCCATAGTTCTCTCATCACTATAGCATCTCGATCCATCATCATAGTCTCTTGTGCTCTTCCCTTTCCTGTTTCGACTCCTCTCCCCCACCCTTTCCCACTCAGATCTATGGTCAGGTTGCAAGTTTTTTTCTCTTTCCTGACACTTTGTTTGGTTTCTCTATATTCCACATATAAGTGAATCTGATATTTATCTTTTTCCTTCTGACTTATTTTGCTTAGCATTATTCCTTTCCACTCCAGCCATTTTGCTGCAAATGGCATGAGTTTATCTTTTTTGATTGCTGAATAATATTCCATTGTGTATGTATACCAGAGCTGCTTCATCCATTCATGTGTTTTGGCATTTCCATATCTTAGCTATTGTAAATAGTGCTGTAATAAACATAGGAGTGTAGGTTTCCTTTTGAATTAGTGTTTTTGTCTTCTTCAGGTGTATTCCTAGATGTGGAATCGCTGGATCATATGTTACATCCATTTTTAGTATTTTGAGGAACCTCCACAGAGCTCCCCATAGTGGCTGGATCAGTTTACATTCCTACCAGCAGTGTAATAGGGTTCCTTTTTCTCCACGTCCTCACTAGCATTTGTTGTTGTCAGTTTGTTTGTTTGTTTTTAATATGGGCCATTCGCACAGATGCAAGGTGGTGTCTCGTGGTTTTGATTTGCAAAATGGTTTTGATCTTCAAAAGTTTGAGGGCCTCTGCTTGGAAATCCTTTCATTTTAGCAAATTAACTAATACTTATAGATTGCCTCTGATATTTTAGGATTGTTCTAAGTGCTGGAGATATAACTGTGAACAGACAAAAATTTGTCTTCTGTAGGAAACCAGGAAGATAATCAGTGACGTGACATGAGTGGGGATTTGAGCCCAAGTGGTAGGGTGGCCTTAGCCAGGATACAGCTCATCTAATAGTCATAGAACATAAGGTAGAATTTAAGGGGACAGAAACAGGTCAGAATGTGGTGAGAGCTTGTGGACATATTCCTGTGATTGCTTTGCTTATCAAGTACAGCAGTAAGATGCTGTATTGATATGGGAGATGAGATGTGCTGAAGGCTGGAAAAAGATGAGAGAATATGAAGTAGTTATGGCAAAATGGCTAAGGATGAGAGAATAAACAGGTTAGGAAAATACTTTTAAAAGTATGATTATCTGATGGAATTAAGGGCCATTTAAAATTTGCAATCACAAATCTAAAGTGAGATCATCCTAAATATAAAGTGACGTATTTCGATGTTTTCTCTTACTATTTTAATTTCTGTGAATACAAGCCTGGTGTAGGCAAAGTTTTGGATTAATGAAGCATAGCATAGTATTTTTACAAATTAGTATGTTAATATGAGATAAAGTAAAGGAGTTAAGTATAAAAAGTTAAGTATAAATTGGAGTGATTATAATGGCCGACCATGACTTTTAGCTGGAGAAGTAAGGACATGAATCTGAAGGGACAGGTGACAAACAGATGACAGAACTAATGAATTCCATGTTTTGAATACATAATTTTGAAATTAGGGTCCTACAGGGAGTGAGTAGGAAAAAATCAAGAGGGTAGCCAGAAAGCTGATGCTTGAAATTGATATGAGGGCGTGTTGCAGGTGTTAATAACATGATAACAGGGTGGGAGTAAGTGGCTGAGGTGGGTAGTGTATTCGATAGTTGGAGGAAAGAAGGTCACAGAAGGGTGAAATGGGGTTAAAGAGCACAGCTTTTTGGATATTGAAGTTATCAATAATTATGAGTGGAATGGTGCGGGAGTATGATGGTGAACCAGTGTTAAAATCTTCCAGAAAGGAGGATGAGTGATGCTGGACAGTAGATGACACCGGTCAGTAGATGACTGCCACGGAGGGTGTAGCGGGTGGTAAATGTGAGGACATGAGATTTTAAGCTCAAAATTGTCAGGCAGAGGAAGGTAGCGTCATCTGGATGTTGGAGTGAGGGGCAAGGAAGAGAACTTATTTCTAGGCCCTGTAGAATTATGACTAAGGAGAAGCCACAGCAACATTTTGAGAAAAATTAATGGCAGTGACGTCCTTAGGGCAAACCAGAGGGTGAATTTTCAGAAAAGAGGTTGGCACTAGAGGGGATTTTGTTGATGGACCAGCGGCACAATAGAAGTTTCAGGAGTTGAGCATGGTGGAAAATAGTATAAGAAAGCAAAATCCACAGAACAACATGGAAGTTACTCTCTGGGAGAAAACAGATGATGGAGGAGTTCTGAATTCTTTACGTAAACCATGATGCTCTGATGGGCCCCAGTGTTAGATGGTGTTGATAAGACTGCTTGGTAGGAGGGCGTCTTGTCAGAAACAATCAGAATTCTGGGGCTCTCCCTTAGCTAAAACTAATGTCTTCCTTTGGACTAGAGACCCCTTTGGACTCCTGTTGGTGCCGGTTTGGAGGCCAAAAAGAAGGGACAGTTGTCATCTGGCATGAGAATTTCCTGTGAGGTCCTGGGTATTATCCATAACAGGAAGAACCAAGGTTCTGGCTTTCCAACCTTTTTGAAGGCAAACCCACCTGTTCTGAAGCCCACACTTCTCCCGATGAGAACATTAGGATAGTTGGGTTGCCAGTGCTACCAGTTCTCACCTGGGCCAATGGTCTGTGACAAGCAGACGGCAGCTGGGATGTGGTCCCTGGGAAGTGAAGAGGACCTTTGTTTTCCCTGTGGCAAGGATAAGCACCTCGAAATATGAAAAGTTCAGTTAGAGCCTCTCAGATGAATTTTTTTTAAGTTCAAAAGTTGTTTACTTTGTATCACCACCATCAGAAACACAACGGCCTAATCAGTAACTGTAGACATTTTGAAACATCCTAATATTTAAAAGGAAATTAAAAGTAAGCCTTGCTGGGTATCAGTGTTGCAAATCACAAATAGACACACACACACTGAGTCACTGTAATAAGTTTCTTGTCTCAGTTCATGGAATTTCTGCAGATTCAATTTGGCATCAAATAACAGCCCATTCTTCTCTGCCACACTGGTCATTAGGTGCTGATAGGGACACTGATAGCACCTTAGCTACAGCAAACAAGTGCTTCCAGGTGACATTTTGTTCTGGGAAAAGTCTGGAAATGTAAGTGTCTGCTCTGTTTTTCTGAGCAATGCTAAGCAAAACTGGAGACCTCATTGTGGTGCCTTTTCTTAACTTAATGAGTTAGGATACCTGAGTACACTCAGCATGTCCCATTTGACATGCATGGAAGTGAAATAAAAATCCAGTTAGACATCAGGCACATTATATTAATCTGGTTTTTTTTTGATAATCTGACTTTTGTAGTTGATGTTGAGAATTTCAACCTTAAACTCATGCTCAAAGGAGATGAAAAGTGTGAAAAGGGCTTAACAAAGGTGCTATGAGGAAAAGGAGAGGGAGAGAAGAAAGATGGTGAGGAGATCCAGAGAAGAATCTGGTGCAGAGAGGGAAAGCATGGGAGAGAGTGCATTGGAGAGTTGGAAGGGGTGGGGGGAAGAGAAGGAAGAGAAAGAAACTGAAATTGATTGCCAGTGGTTCAAAATGGGCTCAGGAATCATTTTTAAAAATGACCCCTGTTTATTAAGTGCTCCCTTTGTGCCTTGTTCTGAAATCTTTATGTATATTAATTATTTTAACTCAGTTATTCCTCCTGATATATAATTAGACAGTGTCAAAGTTGACTTTGATGGCACTGTTAAAATACATTGCTAACTCTTTGAATAAATAAATAAATCAGATCTACAAGGCACAGGCTCCCAATTGCTACTGGGGGAGCTAATCAGACTTCTCTCCGTGTGCCCAGAGAACCAGAAACAGTGTCCTGGGGGCCACTTTTCAGGAAGATGGAAAACAATCTTGCATGCTCCGTGTCAGCGGGATCACTAGGGAGGCTGAAGGGTACAGCTCTCAAACAAGGAGACTGGCCTTCTAGACTCATGCTTTGCGCTCCTGCTCCAGCAAGCCCTCTGGGACACAGGCCTAATGCACTGTGTTCCTGCTACTGAAATGTCAAGTCTGCATTTGTTGCAGTAATTATCCGCTGCATGAGTATATGGACTGAGCATTGATTCTGAGATCACACACTGTAATCTCTCTAATACATCCAGCGGGCCAAATCACACCATTAATTTTTCACACTGTTTTAAAGCCAAATTTGATGCTCATAGACTTAAAGGCATCTTGTCTTCTGGTAAATAGTTGACACCATAAATCAGAACAGTCAAATCATAATCTGAGAGAAGAGATGGAAAGGAATGTGCAACTTTGTAGGCATAAAAGAAATACAAGTTACCCCACAATGTTTTATTGACCATATATTCAAAGCTGAGAAAGACTGACAATATCCAGTGTCAGGCAAGGTGTGGAAATTGTCACAAGCTATTGGTAGGGGTGAACTGCATTTACAGCAGTGAATTTTGTAGTGTGCAAAATTTTTTTTTTTTTAAAGATTTATTTATACATACAAGCTGGGGCACAGGCCAGAGGTGTGGGGCGGCGAGAGGGTTCACCAGAGACAGAGCGGGGAGCAGAACAGGCAGATCAGAAATACACTGCTGAGGGGAGCAGCGGGCGAGGCAGGAGAGGTCTGCCGCACCATGTGGGATTCTCCCTGGCCGGGCGTCGAACTCTCATAGCTGCTGCCGACAGCTCCACAGCGCAGCGCTTAACCGCTGCGCCCGTAGTGTGCAAAAGTTTAATGTGCATATATTTTTCCTTAGTAATTTCATTTTTTGGAACTTGTCTTGAAGACACTATGTATGGGATTAATATGTCTAGGGTAGTAGAGTGTGCTTCTGATGCTGTTTATGGTAGTAAACATTTGGAAGATCTTTAATATTTAACCAGTTCCTGCTAGCAGGAACTGGTTGAATAAGTTATGGCATAGTAATATTGTGATTGATAATGCAAAATGTATATTTCTGGCAAGAACTAAAACTGAGTTTCCAAAGTGGTGTGAATGACAGTGTCTTTTGTTATGTTAATGTGCTGACTTTTGGACCAAACCTTTGTGAACTGGTTGCCAAGGAAACTCACCAAGTAATTAGAAGGTTGGGGCTTCAGGTCCCTGCCCACTGCCCTCCCACCTCTTGGGGAAGCGGAAGAGCTGGAAGTTGAATCACTCCCAGTGACCAGGCATTTTTATCATTCTTGCCTTTGTTTTTGTTTTTTTTTTATTATAATATTTATTTTTGTTATTCGTATCTTTTACATTATTATGTATTCCCCATAAGTTACCCACCACCTGTTCACCCGTGGAGCCATCACCATAGTCCTCCGTGCTCCCCTCCTCCCCCCCTTTGAGCCCTCCCCCTCCCCTCCCTCCCTGCTGAATGTTGCTTTCTTATTTGGCTCCCCTACAACCCAAATGCCCAAAAATAGATGACTGGATCAAGAAGATGTGGTACATATACACAATGGAATACTATTCAGCATACAAAAAAGACAAACACATGCAATTCGCAGCAACATGGATGGACCTAGAGGGGATCATGATCAGTGAAATAAGCCAGAAAGAAAGAGAAAAATATCGAATGGTTTCACTTATAACATTCTTGCCTTTGTAATGAGACTTCCTTTAAAACCCAAATGGGGGCCTCCCTGGTGGCGCAGCAGTTAAGGTCTGTGCTGTGGAGCTGTTGGTAGCTGCGAAGGGAGTTCGACTCCCTGCGGGGGAGAATCCCACACGGCGCGGCAGACCTCTCCTTCCTCGCCTGCTGCTCCCCTCAGCAGTGTGTTTCTGTCTGTCCGCCTGTTCTGCTCCCCACTCTGTCTCTAATGAACCCTCTCACTGCCCCACACCTCTGGTCTGTACCCCAGCTCGTATGCATAAATAATCTTTTAAAAAATAACAAAAACAAAAAACCCAAACGGCTGGATTTTGGAGAACTAGTGAATAGCTGGAGATGCCCCACACCTCTGGTCTGTACCCCAGCTTGTATGCATAAATAAATAAATCTTAAAAAAAAAACAAAAACAAAAAAACCCAAACAGCTGGATTTTGGAGAACGAGCTGGTGAATAGCTGGAGATGCTGCGAGAGCGCTGCACCCAGGAGGGGGCATTGAAGCTCAGTGCCTTTCCCCCATACCTTGTCCTACACATCTTATCTGGCTGTTCCTGAGCTGTATCCTGTCATGATAAACCCATAACCTAGTAAGTAAAATATTTCTCTGAGATCTGTGAGCTCTCTAGCAAATGGAACCTAAGGAGGAAGACGTGGGAATCTACCTCACAGCCAGTGAGCCAAAAGCACAGGTGACAGCGTGGGCTTGTGACTGGCATCTGAAATTGGGTGTTGGGGGGCAGTCTTGTAAGACTGAACCCTTAACCTGTGGAATCTGATGCTCTCTCTGGGTAGATAATGTCAGAATTGAGCTAATAGTAAGGCACCTCTAGCTGGCGTCCAGAGCTTCGTTTGTTGCTATGAGAGTCCCCTCTCCTCCAAAACACATTGGAAATTAGGTCTCAGAATCTCAGAAGACATATAGAATATATGCAGATGTATGTAAGCTAAAGCAAGTTATGGAAAGTAAGACCAGCTGATTCTTTATATACATATTTACAGAAAATTGCATCCTTTATCTCTTTCGGCTCCTCTTCTATGCAGAAGGAACCCAGTCACACTCTCGACTTCTCTTTACCCCTTTATTCACTGTGCCTCCCAGAATTGGCATGACTGACTTGATTGGCAATGCAGGGGCAAATAAATAGTTAATAGTTGGCTCAGCTTTGCCCCTTTTACTATTGGAATTGAGCTGCCTGCTGGGAATATTAGTTCTTTCCTGCCCCTCCATGCTGTTCTTTCCTGCCTGATACTGGCACGGAAGCCTGTCTGATTCTGGGCTGCATTTGGCAGTCCCTGAAGTTGGTGCTCACACCCCTCTGTACCCTCCAACTCTTTATAATTAAAAAAAGTAACTTTTTGCCTTATATCATTCACTTGTTTATTAATTTATGCATTACTTTAGATAAGGAAGAAGGCTGCTATTTATTGGGCTCTTCCAATCACCCATTTATATATGTATTGAAAAGGGCCGGGCAGAATAGATTGCAAACTTCCAATGGTGCCTCGGAGTAGATACTTCACCTG
Organism: Scalopus aquaticus; assembly: GCA_004024925.1. Classification (NCBI taxonomy): domain Eukaryota; kingdom Metazoa; phylum Chordata; class Mammalia; order Eulipotyphla; family Talpidae; genus Scalopus; species Scalopus aquaticus. The sequence goes on from PVIJ01009664.1 coordinate 57,233, forward strand.
ATAAGTTCTGGATTCTCTGTGTGTGTCTGTGCACGCAACTTTGTATTACTTTTAGAACCAAGAAAGAAGTCAGTATTGATATATTCGTGTTGAATAAAAAGGAATAGAGCATATAAAACAATGAACTACTACTGTCTACATAAAATAAACATGGCCTCCCTAAATTACACTACTTATGGCTGTCAGTGGAATGGGTATTGTCATCTATCCCTGGTGGCCACTGGTCTTACAGCCCATGGTAATATGAGAATGGCTTTGCTTTGTCATTGACTAGCTGCGTGATTTTGAGTGAGTCGTTTCTCTTCCTCATATTCTCATCTATTAAATTTCCTTTATGTGGTAACTTTTTTTTTAAGAGATTTATTTTTGCATACAAACTGGGGTGCAGGCCAGAGGTATGGGGCGGTGAGAGGGTTCACCAGAGACAGAGTGGGGAATAGAACAGGCAGATCGACAAAATACACTGCTGAGGGGAGCAGCGGGCGAGGCAGGAGAGGTCTGCCGCACCATGTGGGATTCTCCCCCGCCTGCCCGGAGCAGCCGCTCACAGCTCCACAGCGCTGCACTTAACCCGTTGCGCCACCGGGGAGGCCCTGGACTGTAGTTTCCTAAGGTTCTATATAGTGATGTTTAGTAGACACTTGGGGAATATCAGCTGTCAATTCTGGTTGTCCCTCAGTGTCTGATCTCCCCTTTTCTGGGCACTGTCTTTCCTCACTGCAGTCCCCTGGCCTGTGGCTGATTGGACCACCTGACTCAGGTGACCCAATCAGTTTTTCTCTACATGAAAAACTTAGAATGGAGGTTTAGAAAGGGAAGACAAGTTTTTAAGGACCACCAGAGCTAAGGGTAAAAAAGTATACAAACTGTGGAAAGAGGAAAGAAAAACTGGCCTGTAGTAATAGGGAACAAGGAAGCAAATTAAGGGGGGATAATTAAGAAAGAAAATTAAGAGAAAATTAAGTAAGGGGAAAAATGGGTTCTTCTTGCCTTCTAGTCTCTGGTCCGTTCTAGAGGCTCAACTGCATTCCCATTCTTAGTTTCAACCTTATGTCCTTGTAATAAATTGCCTCCTTTTTTCTACTGTCAGCCAATTCAACTGCTGTGTGTACTCCATCCAACAGACTACACATTGAACTTTCACCACAGTTACTAACATCCTATTACTAGCTATGATCCATAAATCATACCTTAACAGATTTTGTGAACATACTGCTCTTTTTATTTATTTTGGGTTGCTTTTTATTGATTTTTAATTTACTTAGTTATTGAAGTATCATTGTTTTACATCCTTGCTAGTGTTTTGACAGTATAGGATTCCCCCCTAAGGAGTAGTCACCGTAGCACTCCCACTGCTGAAACACCCACAGTTCTCCACCATAGTCTATTGTGCTCTGTCCCTCAGCCCCAGAGCCACAGATCTATGATCAGCTGTCAAGGTTTGTTCTAAAGTCTGTCTTTGACTCTTGTTTGGTTTTTCTTTATTCTTCCTGTGACAACCATCCAGTATTTATCTTTCTCCTTCTGCCTTACTCCACTTAGTGCACTTCCTTCCAGCTCTATCCATGTTGCTACAAATGGCATGAGTTGTATCTTTTTTGATTCCCAAATAGTATTCCATTGTGTATGTACCACATCTTCTTTTTGAGCCACTTATCTGGTTTTTGCACTTAGGTTGTTTGTATAGCTCGGCTGTTGTAAACGCTGCTGCTATAAACACAGGCATGTGGATTTCCTTTTGAATGAGTGTGTTTGTATATATATTTTCTGCTAGATACCTAGGAGTGGGATTGATGGGTTGTATGGAAGATCCATTTCTAGACTTTTTAGAAACCTCCAGACACCTTTCCATAGGGGCTGGAGTCCCCCCTTTTACTCCATACCCTTGCCAGCACTTGTAGTTTCTGGTCTTCTTGGTATGGGCCATTCTCACCGAGGTCAGGTGGCATCTCATTGCGGTTTTGTAAATTGATCTTTTTAACCTGTGTTAAGAGGAGTTGGTTTCTTTAACTTGCAAGCAAACAATCTTTTCTACCATGCACATCTCTGCCAGTAGAAGTGGACTTGTTCCTCAGTCCCTGGGCCTTCTCATGCCAAATCTATGCAAGGAAAATAATTGAATGATCATAAATTTACATCTGACTTAAGCTCAGTTCATACCCTACATGCACTCCCAGGTTAGATCCAGCACTGCCTGTCCCAGCATGTGTACCACCCATTTACGTTCCAGAACTGGCTTAGCAGACATATGAGTTGCTTTTTAAGCTAGCTATGGCATCGTGATAGGTGTGAAAGGATGAAGCTTCCAGATTTGAGTATTAATGAAAAATTGACCCTAGGCTTTAGGTGGAATGTGATCTGGAAAGCTACTGCAGTTGAGAAGAAGTGTTTGCTTCCTCTGTATAATGAATACTGTTTGTAGCTTAGAGAATGGAATAAGTCTAAAGACTTGGGAGTAGAATTCTTTCTTGAAAGGTTGGTTTGTATCAATAATTTAGTGAGGAGGATCTTCCAAAGCTATTAGGTAGTTGGTTTTGTAACTGAAAATTTTCAACACATGAATAGATGCTTTTATCCTTGGCTATCTTAGCGTTGTTTTGATATGACAAACTATTTTTTGGAATGGTAATAGTTTCACGAATACTAAGTTCATACATCTACCACTCATCTATGATGTAACAACCTATGAGAAAGCTGGACGACTTTCTATGCAGTGTTTAACCAGATATTAGGTCTAAACAAGTGTTTGAATCGTCTTTGAGTTTCCTCTTTCAGACATGAATCTGTCTGTGATTGAATGAAGAAAAGTCTTTGGGTGGAATAGAGCACCTAGAAAAGGATACAAGATAAGTACACAATGGATCTTTCTAATTTCTTTCTTGAGATTCTTGAGAATCTCTTTTTTATCATTTATAGAGAGAGCACCATAATTTACTGCTGAGTACTAACCAAGGATTATGTGTTCAGGTAGAGTGTGTAGTTTTTGTAGCGGGATTCATAGCAGCCTTCTAGATTTCTTTGTTGGGTTAGACCAGGTTTTATAAAGTTCAGGCATGGAATTTATTATGGTGAACAAGTGCTATTTTTTTGTTTCTAGAAGCAAAGATCTAGATATAGTCCAGCTGTCCATTGATTGATAGAAGAAACAGTGAGTGTACTGTGATGTTTTGGTGTACTCATTATATGGAGTTATTATAAGAATTACAATGATTTGAAGTTGCCCTGGAGAGGTCTCCATGTTATTATACACTGAAAAGCAAGCTTCTGGGTCGTGTTTTTAATTATTGGGTTGTTGGAAAAGTCCTGATGCTTTCCAACAACCCAATATATATATTTTAAAGATCTATCCATTTATACATACAAGCTGGGGTACAGGCCAGAGGCGTGGGGCGGCGAGAGGGTTCACCAGAGACAGAGCGGGGAGCAGAACAGGCAGATCAGAAATACACTGCTGAGCAGAGCAGTGGGCGAAGCAGGAGAGGTCTGCCACACCATGTGGGACTCTCCCTGGCTGGGCGTCGAACTCGCATCACATGCCACCAGCCGACAGCTCCACAGCGCAGCGCTCAACCGCTGCGCCACCAGGGAGGCCCAACCCAATATTTACTTAAAAAAAGAAACTAGGTGTATGTGACCTATACTTAGGTCCAATGTAGAAAATTAAACTTAACTGGTTATGGCCGGAGGGTTGCGAAGCACCACTAAGTTCAGCTGGAAGGGAGATCACCTTGTTCAGTGACTGAAGTCACTGCATCTAAAGCCTGTGCCTCCTTCTGTGTGATCTACTTGCTACAGAACATGTGCAATAAAACCAACTTAGTACAGTGGCTGACATATACCCTGCACTAAGAGTGCATTTCTTGGTGGGGGGAAGGGGATTATTTGACTTCTCAGTTGTAGACAGGTGCAAAGGCCAAACAAATAATGAACAAGATGACTGGATGGTTCTAGTGATAAAAACTAAGTCAACAGCAGTATAAAACAAGGTGCTAGGGTTTTCTTGTTGCTTTTGCCTGCGCGTTGTTGGAGAAGAATGTGGACTTTTTATTTGCTTCAGTTCTTAAGATCAAAATAGTGTACTGGGAAGTGACCCAGAAACCTCCTGCCTGTCCATTCTAGTAATACTGTGGCATTTCAGTTTGGATTTATTGGGCGTTTCTCCTTGGTAATGAACACAAAAGCCAGGGAGACAGCTGGAGAGTGATTCAGTAAGTTTCATACCACACCCGTCTTCAATATTAACAGCTAACGATAATGTTCTGTTTCCTCCTACCCTTTAACGTAGAAATGACCACCATTTCTTTCATACCACCATTTTCCATTTATTAGCAATAACAGAGGAAATACCAATAGCACCAATTAAAAATTAATCCACATGACGTGTTTTATCCTTACAGCTGTAGTAACTAGTAACTAACATGGATTGGAAAGCACTTTGCAAATGTAAAAAGTGCTGTACAGATACATTATAATTATCATCATTAATAAATTAGCCCGATTCTCCTACTATTCAAAAGGCACGTAAGGTCAGGTACATGGGTTTCAGTGGGGCAAAATGATCACAACCTACAATGTAGCAATGGTTTACATGTGTTGGCAACAAGTTTTACCCCATGCAATCCTGCAGAGCTGAAGTTACACACCCTTCCAAATATGGGAGAATGAAGCTAAAAGTAGACAAAACAGTTTTTGTTGAGATTTGATGCTTTTGTTTTAGTAACAGACTCCTATCTCTTTTGTTAACTTTTAAAAGATAATCAAACTTCTAAATATTTCATTTTAATAAAATTAAAATTTCTTATTCTCTATGAGCTGATATTCCAGATGTCATCAGAATTGCAAAGCATTCTGTAACTTCGAAGAGGTCAGGTTGGTCAATTTTGTGCTTGCACACCCTCAGAGAATATCTTCAGTATTCATTCCAAAATTGTTACTAGGAGAAAACAGCTTTATCCATTCCCTTGCCAGCAGGAGTCTTGGCTAGAGATAGCCCTTGGCTGACCATAAATAAAATTCCTTGAATCACCAGTTTCTTGATTTAAGAAAGAAATTTTACTGTGTCTTTCATACACAAAAGCTGATTAACAATGGCTAAAAAAAACACTACTCCACTTTTCCACAGGTGTACAGAGGAAATATAATGGAATTACATTCGACAATAAAGCTTAAAGTTCACTCTAGGTAATAGTTGCATTAACATCCACATACACAAGCACAGAGTGAGTACATCGCAGGAGTCTTATAATAGCATACAGCATACATATGGGGGTGAGTTCAGGTAACATCATAGGTGTTAATAAGATCAGCAAGTCAGAGTGTCATAGAAAAGGAAAACTAAACCAAAGAGAAGGTGTCAGCTAGCACACCAAGACACGTCACAAGTGGAGAGGATTGAAAAGTCTGCTCACTGTATGTATGCGAAAACAATATTTTTCTTCAATTTCTGGGTCTTGATAAGTTGACTAGAGAAGGTTGTGTATTCAAAGTGCACAAATTGTTTCTTAGAAAAGAGAAAGAGAAAGATCCTTTATTAATTAATACATGCAAGAGGCAGCCCCAGAGTGACCTGAAAGAGTAAAGCTGTGATTGGCAGGTGGCTGGTATAATACAGATGTTCAGGCAGTTCTCTTAAAGCACTTCTGTAGCAGCAACGATCATTAAATGGCTGTAGACGGAGTCTCTTTTGAGGAGCATTTAGGGGACTTGTAGTCATCATATTTCTCTTAAAGATTTATAGTTATAGATTTTCTCTTTTTAAATAAATCTATCAAATAAGAAAAGTGAGGTGCTGGGGTTTTTTTCTTTTCTTTTTGCATATATGTATCTGTTGGAAAAGGATCTGGCCTTTTCATAAACATTGTGTGCAAAAGAATATTTAAGAAAGTGAGCACAAGGACATCTACAGGAAACACATCAGATCTGCTTCTGATACCCCGGGGCCCCCGTTAAACACTGAACACTTGGCTTGTAGGTATAATGCAGGTTTTCGCTTTATGGACTCCTAAAGCCTTGTCAGTGGGGTGGTTTTGTCTGCTAGAAGGTGGCCACTGCCTCTTGAGTTGTAGGATTTAGAAAGTCTGGTCCCTTTCAGTTTCACATTTCCCCTCCAGATGGGTGATTCCCACTTGGCGCCAGCTAGCCTAACCTGGCCGTCTGGCAACTGCGGGGCACTCACATACCCGGTGGCCACAGCCACCCAAGCTGCTCAATCTCAGCCTGCCCTGCAAGTGTCATCAAGACAGGATCCCCGGAGCACAGGGCAGAGAGTCCAACCTCTCACTGGCTGGGCTGGGAGGCCTCTCCTTTGCGGCGGAGGAGAAAGGAAACTTGGGTCTGCTTTTTAGGTTCTGAAAACAAGCCAGAGTGGAGAGAGAGAGTTAACACCAGACTTAGTAAAGCTTTTAAGACAAAACCTGTTAAATGCAATCTAGACAGACACAGGGAACTTGGTGCAGATTTCTGAGGTCTGAGAGGGCTGGGGGGGAGGGAAGGAGCAGGGACTTGCTACATGGAGACATTTGCCGTTGTTACAAAACTGGCTAAGTGGCTTGTATCCGTGAATTGACCTCACTGGTCACTGTTGTCGGTTGCGCTGTTCCCTTTCTCTTTTTTCTCCTGTGTCTTGTTACCCTTCTTCTTTTTCTTCTTTTTCTTGGTCTCTTCCTTTTTGCCGAAGGTTATGAAGTCACTTTTGTCAATTTGGCTGTTAGTAGGCTCCTGCCGGATGGAGATGATTGCAGGAGATCCTGGGATAATGAATTTGTCTGGCAACTCACCCGGACCAGATTGTTTGGGGTTGCCCGGTCCGTATTTAAAGGTCCAGCTGTTGCTGTTGACACCAGCACCTACTGGAGGGGACACCTCTCCGGCCTCTGGCTCTGAAAGACAAAATGTCACAAATCAGTTACAGTCAACACCTGTCTCCTGTGCCTCATGAACAGGTGGGACACAGAAGCTGCACACACAGACCTGGTGTGGGAAATCCTAGGTGGTTTCTTCCAGCCTGAGGGTAAGCCCAGCATTTGGAAATAATCAGGAGCACAGATTTTTTCCCCCTGGACGGTCAGGAACCTAATTATCTAGTAACATGTTTTTGGTTCTTGGTGAATACTTCCCTAAAGAATCTGCTTGTGATTTTCTTGCCTGGGAATGGGCAGGCCAGGTATTGGATGAAAGCAGTGTACACTGCTGAGAGTGTGTGAGTCACAGAACCCTTTGCCTGCAAATGTATCTTGACACCTGTTCTGTCCTAATTCTGTTGACCTTGAGGGGAGGCAGGATGGAGCAAGAGAGATGGGAAAAAGAACAGCATAAAGGATGGGATCCTGTTGCAGTTTGGGCCTGCTTGTTGGGATAAGCCCCTGGGAGCCAACCTTCATTTCTGAACCAGCCTCGGGGCCTGCATGGTCCGGTGGGGACATATACTGTCGATCTAAAATAGTTTGGTGGGGGAGGGTAAATATATGTACATTAAAAATAGAATTGCTAATTATGTTGCAAGTAAATGCTTGGGTTTAGGAGGCCAGATGGTAGGGCCGTGAGAGCTGCAGTTGGAAACCTTTCTTGACTAGCTCTCACTAACCCTGCAGCCCGGAAGTCAGTTCACATACCCAGGCCTCCATTAGAAACAGGGTTATTATACCTAGCAGAGATGTCCTCCCTTCCATGGTGTACCAGCATCTTTGCCTGTCACCCAAGCATGTTCCTCAGGGGGGCTCTGGGTGCACACATCACATATTCAGGAAGTGATGGCTAAATTCCCTCTAGGCAGAAATTGTGTACCATCCCGAGGCTGATGTGAATTGCAGGTCACAAGGAATCTCATACGAGTCTCCCTCTTACACTGTCTTCCAGCCACACAGACATTCTGCAGTTTTTCAGGCACCTCTTTGGGATTGTTTTTACATCGAGATCTGCACACAGTTTTTCCTTTTGCCTAGAATTACCTGCCATTCTTCCTAGGCCCCATCTATTGGTTGAGGGAGCCTCTCACTGCAGGGCTGCTTAGAGTAAACCTGCTTCTCTTACTTGTTGAGCTTCACTGGCCTTTGTTTGGGATCCTTGGCCCTTGTCTCCAGGAACTAATCAGACTTGCACTGGGCTGCTGCTGCTGAGCACAACAAAACCTGGTTTCTCCAGTTCCTCACAGACCAATTGGAGTGGCTTCTTCTGGTTGATGTGTAAGCAGATCTCTCCAAGGGGTCATTCAGGATCCCACAAACACGAACTGACCTCTAATCTGAGTCC
>PVIJ01009665.1:0-65373 GCA_004024925.1 Scalopus aquaticus
TGTGAACACACCCAGTTTCCACCAGCAGGCATCCAGGGAGGAGTTGAGAGCGCTCCATGGAGAAGCCCACATCAGAGCACCCATCCAGGTGAGTCTGAGAGCCACACAGGTACTTCGAAAGATCCAGAGAAAATGCAAACGGAGAAATTCTGCCTCAGGTGATATGGTTTCAAAACGAGCCCAGGGACAAGAGGTTCCCCATGTCTTCTTGACAGATTAACTAGTTTATAATTAATTTACTAAATCTGTGAACAAAACTGTCCATTGCACTCAACAATACAAAGAACATGCTGGCGATGAATAGATGGGAATGAAAATCCTTTCGGATAAGTCTGCAGGAGGAACGGGGGGCTGAGCGTGGTTCCAGTAAGGGCAGGACATGCGCAAGAAGTTGTGAAGTTTTGGCAGAAGGAAAACAGTATTAAATGAGGTGGGTAGGCAGTGAAGTCAGGGTCTCACTTTTAGGATGGGGTGGTCTAGAAGGCATCTGTATTCGAAAGATCCAGACGATGGAGGTAGGTTACCCGGTAAAGCAGTTAATGAGATACTGGCAAATCTACAGTTTTCCTGTTAGTTGCTTTTTTCAGTTATAAACTGACTGCTCGTTCTTGCACAGTTCACTTATTACCTCTGGCCTGAGTTTTTATTCTGCTGTGTGATTCAAATATTCAAACAGAATATGGAGTTTTTCAAAATAAACATTTTAGGTTTAATTCTTCCATATATGTGTAGATGGTTTGGCACAATGCTTGAAAGTTTTCAATTTGGGTTGGTTCTCAGTGAATCCTATTGTGTCCCACCATGTACTTTAAATAGACTGCTTTCTTGCATTCCTAATAATCTAGTCCACACATTGTTCTCACATTTCACATCTCTTATTCCTGATTTCTGTCCCCTCACTTTTGTGAGGGGATATGTGAGATTATAAATCCCTGCACCTCCTCCATGTAATAATTTTACAGGTAAGTGTACATACGAATGAGGATGTTTTCAGGTGCTGTGGAATCCACGAAGTAGCACTCATGCTGATGCCGCTCTATTTAACCTGGCTTCCTTTCCTTGCTATTCGATTTATTTTACGAATTACAATTCTTTGACATATTTTCTATACTATGACTCACAAATGTGAACAAGAGCTGAAGTCCCTGCTCACTTGGACTTTTATGACAGAGCTGGTCAAGCACAAGGAAGACGCCCACTGTGAGACGATGTTCTCAGGAATAGATAACAGGGAGGACAGGGAGAGACCGCTGTGGCAAAGCAGGATTTTACGGAATAATGTCCGGGGAGGACACTGCTGTTGGACAAGGAGCAAAACGAGGACCAGTATATCCATTAGGGGTGTCAATAGAGAGATCAAAACCTAAAGCCCAAGTAAAACAAAAGGAAGAATCTACAAACACAAAAAAACTAGAGAAGGGACAATCTCGTTCACTAATGCATCACATAACAACATGTGTCAAATAAGTTGGAACAGGTACAAAACATCAGTCAGATCAGGAGTCTAATAAAAATCATTACAGGCAAGTGGAGTACAGTGGTTCATTCGGCGCGGGTCCCTGTATCCGGGGAAATGTTCTTTGTGCAACCTGATCTCTGTGGTGTCCTGATTTATATGGTGTTTACCTCAGTAGCAAGAACTGACCTTTTTAAGCACTTCTCCCTTTATGCAGGGGATTCCAAATACGTAAGTCAGACATGTCTTTTTTTTTTAAAGATTGATTTATTTATGCATACAAGCTGGGATACAGGCCAGAGGCGTGGGGCGGTGAGAGGGTTCACCAGAGACAGAGTGGGAGCAGCATAGGCAGATGAACGGAAATACATGGATGAGGGGAGCAGCGGGCGAGGCAGGAGAGGACTGCCACGCCATGTGGGAATCTCCCTGGCCAGGCGTGGAACTCACATCGCTGTTGCCGACAGCTCCACAGCGCAGCGCTTAACTGCTGTGCCACCAGGGAGGCGCCCGGACACGTCTTTACTCTGTGATGGAGCTTACCTACCAACACACACCTATAGAAATGACACACATGTACCCACGCATACAGTGACAGAGAAGCACTGGGGTCAGTTTCGGGGTGTCTCAGGTGTTGAGCAGACAGTTTACTACGTGCTTTACTGATTCTGTCCTGCTCCATGTACATAAACCAAGGTCTGAGCCTGCTGGACTTCAGTCTAGGGATATGAAAAACAGTGCTGATGATCACGCTACTTCAGCATGTCCCTGTCTTTCTTTCTCCACTTGTCATTACTTTTGTGAGACCACATTCTTTACATAGTTTTCATACAACAGGTATTTATTTAGCGACTATTCCCAACTAAACTAAGTGTAGATGAGGTGTCGGGGTATAGTTAATACATTAATTTGTCATTCAATATCATGTACAGATTCTTGGAAATGGCAACGTTAAGTGAAATGATACATAGCAAAACCAACTCTACCATAAGTTCCTTGATATAAAAAAGAATTAAATTTCCCATGTCAGATTTCTGGTCACAGAATCATCACCGAACTTCTGCATAAAGAACCTGACTCTACTAATATTAAACGATGTTTGCATCACTCAGCTATTCACTTATCCCCCAGTCAGTCATCCCAGTCAGGCTGAGGCCCTGGCAAGGACCTGATGCTGCAACGGAACTGAACCCCACAGGCTGCTGCCCAGACGCAGGGCAGTGGGGCCACACGCACACCGCTGGGGTGCAGACTGGGCCAGCACTCACCGAAGGCTGTACAGAGGCGTCAGAACATGAAAGCTGGATCTGCCGTGTGGCCCAGTCATTCCACTCGTAGGCATCTATCCAAAATATTAAAAAAAAAACTAATATGAAAGAAAACTTGCACGCCCATGTTCTTGGCAGCACTACATATTACAGCTGAAATTCCCTAACATATGAGTAGATCAAGAAGATGCAGTATATACACACAAAGGAATACTACGCAGCACCCTCAAAGATAAACTTAGACCATCTGCAGCAACATGGAAGTAGCGTGAAACAATCATGCTAAGTGAAATCAGTCATGAGAAAGATAAACACCAGATGGTGAGACCAAGGCGTGGAATATAAAGTAAGTAAACAGATAAAGACGAGCTGAAAAACTGACTCTTGATAGCTAAGAACTGAGACCCGGGTGGGTGGGCTGGGGAGGGGAAAGAACAAAGGGGAAGGAGGCACAGTGGCCTGAGGTGGTGGATACGGGTGAGCTGACAGGGGGTATACTATGACACAGGACCTGATGGGTACCCCATGTTATGACACTTGCAAATTTTCTCACAAAACAAATTCTGTCCCCACCAAGTCACTGGGCACCATCACTCCCGAGCCCCTGTCCAGGCGACATGTCCTCCCACACCCCAGGTGCTCCTCTTCCTGTCTGGGCTTCCCCAGTAAGGAGGTCGCGCCGCTTTCCCCATGGCTGTGGCCTTCCGTGTGTTTTCTTCAGAGATGTGTCTCATCGCCCTTCTGTGCATTTTTGGGTTGTGTTGTTCAGTTTCGTTGAGTCCTGTGAGTTCCTGGTAGACCCTGGATATTAGTCACTTGTAGGGTGCGGGTGTACATGTATTTTCTTCCATTCTGTAGGGCATCATTTTGTTTTAATGGTAGCTTCTTTTGCTGTGAGGAAACCTTTCATCTTGATGCACCATCATCTGTTTACTTTTGTTCTTGCTCCTCCTGTCAGTAGAGTTGACCCCTCAGAGATGTCACTGACACGAACTCAGCTTGTTTCCATGTTTGCCTGTATGTGTTTATGGTTTCAGGTATACACCCCAGCTTTACCCACCTTTGTTAATCCCTGTCCATGGCGAGACGGTGGTCCAGTGTAATGTCTCCAGAACGTTCTTGTCCACTTTTTCCAAAACCATTTATTCAAGAGACTCTTGCTCCATTGTGCACTCTTGGCTGCTTTGTCATAAATTTACTGTTCATTAAAACATGGGTTTATTTAGGGTTTTCTAGCACATTAATCTATGTCTATTCTGTCCTAATACCCTATTCTTTTGAGTACTATAGCTTTGCAGTACATTTTGAACTTGGGGAGTGTGACACCTCCAATTCTTCTTCTGTGTTGAGAGAGCTTTGACTATCCGGGGTCACTGTGGTTCCCTATAAATCTCAGTTATGTTGCTTTATATCTTTGAGGAATCCCATTGAAACTTTGACAGGGTTTGCTCCTTTTTTTATGTCTTATCTCCTTAATTTTTCTTGATTTTCATAGTTTGGCACTGATTTTTGTGGATTTATTGGAGCAATCACCTCCAGATTTCACAGAGAGCTGATGGTGGGAAATGTCTTCATCTCTACGTGCTTGCAGGTGTGCTGGCTGGGAAGGGTAAGCTGCCCTCGCTCTAAGGGGCTGTCTGTGCTACCGCTGTCAGCAGGGGCAGCCTCAGATTCCAGTTTCCTTACAGCTAGCACAGCAGGTGTCTGCAGGGCAGTGCAGGATGCGGAGATCTTGGTGGTAAGGGGGGTCTATGTTCCTTATTCCCACCTTAGGGGATATCCCTACTCAGGGTACCCCTCTTGGCTCCAGAACAGCTCAGGGGCACTTTCTCAATGCTGGTGCCATCGGTAGCTGACGCTCAAGGGCCGGTGGTGCCTCGAGGGACAGGGATCTCAGGATGGGTGGTCTGAGGAAAGGCATTGTGGTCTGGTCACTCCAGAGCCCAAAGAAGGGAGAGCTCCAGGGTCTGATATGCAGTTCACGTGAGGAGCACTGGACCTGCGGGTCACAATGTGGGAATGTTGAACCACGTTGGACGTCTGGACATTAACGTGGTGACCATGACTCTGAGGTCACAGTCATGATCGCACCCAGCATGTCTGGCAGCCCCATTCTGGGGCAGAGTGACAATGTCTCCTTCGTGGAGGAGATGCTCCTCTTCGTGGGCCAGGGGAGGTAACAATGTTGGTTACATTGGTGGCAAAAACTTGGAGCTTTTTGCACAACATGTGCCAAGGGTTTCTGCCAGTGAGCACTTGGGACCCTCCGCTATGAAAGATTTGAGAAGATGGTGACTGTGGTTGGTCACCAGCAGCCAATATGTCAGGGCCTCTGCAGAGGGCACTACGCTGGGGCAGCACCGCCGGCTGGGTGGAGTCCCGTCCTCCTTTTCCCTGGAGGCCGCCAGCTCTCTCAGCCCGGACGCCTCCCAGAGCTTTTTCTGTGTGGTTAATCTGAGTTTTTTGCCGGACTCTTTTTAATTGGAACCTAAGTCTTTACGGGGCTGCTTTCCTTCATGACAGCATCTAGTCGTGGGTTTGAGAAGGGCAAAGGCTGGTGTTTCCTGGCCTGCCTTGCTGCCGACGTCACTCTTGATGCCTTCCCATGCGTCATTCTCCTCCATGTGCCCTAGACTGGTTTCCTCTCTCACCCGCACGTGGCAGATGTCACTGCAACACCATCTGACTCCCCTGGAGCCCCACACACGAGCCCCTGTGAGAACTAGTCACTGAACTCAATTCTCAGCTCGGCCTCAGTGCAGGGACACAACGCCCTGAGCGCGGAGGGGAGAGCGTGTGCGGCTGCAGGAAGGGAATGAGCCACACTGCAGGCAAAGACAAGCCCGGATTAGACAACACCCCACGCTGAAGCTGTCGTCCAAAGCAAACATTGTGTTAGACAAAATATAAATTAGAGGAGAAAGGAATTAGTTTTCAGAGGGATTAAATTACAGATACTTTCTCTATGTCAGACATGATATACACAGTCAGGCACAGCACAGGGAACACAACAAACACAATGGAACACAGGAAATGTAGAATATCATTTGTAGCTCTTCCCAGGGTAGCAGGATGTTGGGGCCTCCTTCTGACTCTCTGATTGTACCCCCGATGTGAGAGCCCCCTCCAGGACTACTTTCGGGTTCGGTAACTGTACCAGGAGCGCTCCTACACTGACATCTTTTTCCTGCTATTTCTCTAAACCCAAATGTTTCTCTCATGGATACACTGTTGCCACATGATAGATACTTCAAAATAAATCTTGCTGCCTTCAGATTGTTTTGTTCAGAGTCTCTCATCAGCAATGATTACAAAGTTTCCACTAGATTCTACCTCTTCATCCAACTGCATTATTTTACTTGACAATGATAATCATCATATGAATATTATTTACTTATACTGTATTATACCCAGACCACACCCATACTTAGAAGAAAACTTGTTTAGGTTAGGGTTTTTCAAAGTCAGTCTCACTGCTTTTTCTCCACAATTCCAACAATCTTTAGGTAAGAGAATTGGTCAAAAGTATTTAAAAGAAAATCTTAGGAAATTTCCAGGGAAAATTCCAAATTGGAAACATGTTTATATTGGATGTAAGAATGGCTACATACTTCCAGCATCAAGAGAAGTTGGGCCATTCAAAAGCCTAGAAAATACCAGGAAACAGGCAATAAATCTGTAACATGAAATTCATTGACTGAATCTACTTAAAGTAAAATCACACCATTTGAAAAAACAGTTCTCTCTCTCTCTCCCTCTCTCTCTCTCTCTCTCTCTCTCTCTCTCTCTCTCTCTCTCTCTCTCTCTCTCTCTCTCTTTCTCTCTTTCTTGCGGGTGCTCTCTGGGAGGGGAGGCGGGAGGGGGAGGTTAGGGGCACGAAATGGAGTAGAAAAGAACACAAGGGACTACGGAGATGGATCACGGATGAACTGGTGGTGGGTTACCCAAGGGGAAAACAAAATGTAAAAGATATAAATAACAATAAAAATATATATTAAAAATAAATAAATAAAATTTAAAAAACAGTTATGATTGCTTGGCTGTGGATAAATTTACCTTCCTTTTGTTTCCATCCCAGCAGCTTTACCAGCCACCTGGAGCCAGGAAATCAAACCCAGGTTACAGCTTTTACTCTCCTGGGGCTCTCCGAGGAGGCCTCGCTGCAGCCGCTCCTCTTCTGGTCCTTCTCGGCCATGTACTCGGTCACGGTCACTGGCAATCTCCTGATCATCCTGGCCAGCATCACGGACCCGCACCTGCACACCCCCATGTACTTCTTCCTCTCCAACCTGTCCTGTGCTGACATCTGTTTCACCTCCACCACCGTCCCCAAGATGCTGGTGAACATCCAGACACAGAGCAAAGCCATAACCTATGCTGGATGTGTCAGCCAGATGTTTTCCTTCATACTTTTTGGAGGACTGGACAACTTCCTCCTGACCGCCATGGCCTATGACCGGTTCGTGGCCATCTGCCACCCCCTACACTACATGGTCATCATGAACCCCAAGTTCTGCGGCATCCTGCTTCTTGCATCCTTTGTGTTAAGTCTTCTGCACGCTCTCCTACACAGCTTGATGGTTTTACGACTTTCCTTTTGCACACAGATGCAAATCCCTCACTTCTTCTGTGAATTGAACCAGGTGATCCAGCTGGCCTGTTCTGACACCTTCCTCAATGAGCTGCTGATATATTTAGCAGCAGGGGTTCTGGGGATGATTCCTCTCAGTGGCATTCTTTACTCTTACTCTAAGATTGTAGCCTCTGTTTTGAAAATCTCATCAACGAGCGGCAAGTACAAAGCCTTCTCCACCTGCGGGTCCCACCTCTGCATGGTCTCCCTGTTCTATGGGTCAGCACTCGGCGTGTATCTCAGCTCTGCAGGAACCCACGACTCCAGGGACAGTGCGAGAGCCTCGGTCATGTACACTGTGGTCACCCCCATGCTGAACCCCTTCATCTACAGCCTTAGAAACAAGGACATAAAGCAGGCCCTAGTGAAACTCTTCCACTGAAGAGCAGCCCTGGTGTTGGACCACTGCCTTCAGATTGTCTGGCCGTGAGCAGCAGGGCTTAAAGTCCAACAACTAAACCATGACAGTTTCATCAGTTAATCAGAGACAACCTGTAATTTGTCTTACATACAGAGTTTGATACTGTTACTGGAACCCAGCTACCTCAGCAGTGGGAGCTGGCAGGAGCAGTGGTGGACTTTCACCCTCTGCACAACACAACTCTGTTGTGGCAGTTGACCTTCTTTGTAACAGTGTATTTCCGGTACCCTGGTCTCCATACAAGTCATTTGTGCCAATCAGACTTATGTGGGGGGCACCCTGAAAGAGAATATGAGCCTGAATCAGAGGAAGCCAGGAAGAGGAGGGAGAGAACAGAAGGCGAGGCAAAGAGAGGAGAAGCACCCCAGCGAGAACGAGAGACCATCCCAGGAGAGAAGGAAGGCCCCAGAAGACGATGACAACGACACAGGCTACCTGAAGAACAAACAAGATGTTTCCACACTCTGAAGAAAGAAGGGGAAGTCTCTGTCCCTGGACTGGAGGGAGGACAAGAAGCATCCAGCACCTGCCCTCCGAGGACTCTGCCAGAGACTGGGCCTCCGGTCCTGTCTCTGACATTACCTGAAAGGAGCACTAAAGGCCCTGGGGCTGGTGTCTCAAAGAGCTGTTTGTTGGTATATAACCCAATATCTGACAAAGAGCTGTTAACACTGGGTGTCTTTGACACCACTCCAGAAGTAGCATTAGTGATCATCACTACTGGCCAGCACAGTTCAGCACTCCTGGAGACCAGTGGCAATAATCCCTGAGGCTTTCTAGGTGGGGCAGCTGGCCGCTTGTTGGTACAGTAAGCTCTTGGTTTCCCCTGGTTGTAAAAAAAAAAAAAAAAAAAAGTTTGTTGTTCTTCCTGTAGCCTGAGGTCCCTGCAATTGTGCAGGCAGGTGAGAACACAGAGACAGTGATCTGTCCACTTATTAGGCACTGTCCTTTATAGTTTTTGGCCATTTGGGCTTTTTGGTTGCTCCTGCCTCAGAGCTTGGGCAGTTTTGCCCTGTGAACCCTGGTTTCAATATCAGTTTTTTTTTAATACATGATAAATGTTTTCTATATATCCTTAATTATTTTCAACTGCTCTGTATACTGGTTACAGCGTTAGAAAAAGGATATAAAGCAGGGACTAGTACAACTCTTCAGCTTGGAGGCCTTTGCAAATTCTTTTTGTTTCAGGCCTCCTGTGAATTCTTTTCTTATTTCAGACTCTTTACAATTTAACAGTGAGGTGTCATGGTGTAGGTCATTTTCACTTTGAAATTTGAATGTTATCTCTACTTCCTGGACATCTGTGCTTATATCATTCTTTAGGTTTGGAAAATTCTCAGCTATGATTTTTTTGAAATGGATCTCCCCTCCCTTCTTTTTTTTTAATGTTATTTTTATTTATGTCTTTTACATTATTGTATATTCCCCACAGGTTTCCCACCACCAATTTACCCATGAACCGTAACCACAGTCCTCTGTGCTCCCCTCTCCCCCGTTCTGAGCCCCAATCCTCCCCCCTCTCTCGCTGATTGTCGCTCTTGTATTTGGTTCCCCTCTATTCCTGTTATAAGTGAGACCATTTGATTTTTTTTTCTTTTGGCTTATTTAACTGAGCATGATCCCTTCTAGCTCCATCCATGTTGCTGCAAATTACATGTGTTTATCTTTTTTGAATGCTGAATAGTATTGCATTGTGTATATGGACCACATCTTTTTGATCTCACTCAAATTCATCTTCTGGATTATCTATTATCCCAATGTTTACATTCTAACAGAGTCTGACATTTTTTGTAGAGGTTCCTTATTATAGCAAGACACGACTGGTGCTTCAGTTGTTCCTACACAGCTCCCCACCTCCCTCTGGCACTTCCGGCCACGGATGAGTCTCCTGGTGACCGGAGCTGGATATAGTCCACAGGGCTCAATCTCCTGGACTGCCCTAGATGAAAGGGACACCCATGTGGCTGTGCGCCCACTGCACATATGTGGCCACAGGTAAGAACCACAACCATGATACAATAGAGCTCTCATAATTAAAATAACACTGAATTACTAAAGTGGTACAGGAACACTAACAGACACAGAGACCAATGGATAGAATCAGGACCCCAGATAAACCACTTATAGGAACAGTTAATCTAAAAAAAGAGCCCAGAACATACACTGGAGCAAGGAAAACCTCTTCAATATATGGTCCTGGGAGAACAACACACAGACGTGCAAAAGAATGAAACTAGAGGACTCAATCTCAACACACAACCAAATCACTTAAAATGAATAAACGAATTTGACATAAGACACGAACCATAACACACTTAGAAGAAAATATGGGCAAAACACATGATCATATAAATTTCAACTGTGTTTGTGGATTCATCTTCAGCAGCAAGGGAAGCAAAGGCGAATATAAATAATTTGGACTATATCAAACTAAAATGCTCCTGTACAGTAAACACAATAGCACTAAAACAATAAAACACCCAACTTAATGGGAGTATATTTGCACAATATAATTCTGACAAAGAGGTGATATAAAAGATATACAAATAATCCATACAATGCAAGAAAAAGAAAACATTCAACCCAATCAGAAAATGGGCACAGGAGCTAACTGGGCACTTCTTCAAAGAGACACACAGAGGGGCCACAGGCAGGACAATGCAAATCCTCACTTCTTAGCAGGGAAATGCAAATCAAAATCATGAGCTTCCTTCCCACTCCTGTGAGAATGGCCCATACCAAAGAGGCCAGAAACTGGTGCTGTGAGGATGTGGAGAACAGGGAACCCTCCTCCTCAGCTAGAGGGAACACACTGGCCAGTCCCCATGGAAAGCTTGATGGGGGTGTCTCAGAAGATTTAAGATGGATCCGCCACAGACCTGGCAATCCCACTCCTGTATCACCGAAAAAACACCAACACACAAATTCAGTGGGAAACTTGTATTCTCATGTTCACTGCGATATTATTTATAATAACCATATCAGAAAAAAAAAAAAAACTTAAGTGCCCCCAAACAGGTTTGTGGATCAAGAAGATGTGTTATATCTTTATAAGGGAATACTACACACGGGGTAAAAACAGATAAACTCACACCTACTGTGGCAACACGGATGGAGCTAAACGGATGATGCTAAGGGAAATAATTCAGAAGGAGAAAGAAAAATCATGGATGGTGTTAATTACATGGAGAATTAGAGGAACCAGGCAAAGAGTCAGACAAAGACGATTCACAAAACAGCCTCGAAACAGACGACAGAACTGAGACATGCTGAGGTCAGACTGCGGGAGGCCCAGGTGGAGGCACAGTGGACTGTGCAGGCGGAAGAGGGAACTTCGCTGACGGGAAAATGAGGTAATAGCACTGGAAGTGGGGTGTCTTATATTTCCAAATATACAATGTAAACCAGCATTATAACCAATAAAAAAAATCTTTCCCTTATGAAATAAATTGATTATAACAAAACAGGGAACCACAAAAATCAACCATTTGAAACAGCGTGAAATTAAAAGAATTTATAAATTTAGACACAAATATTCAAATCAGTGACCTTACTTTCAATAATGAATTATTTTCCCTAACGGGTAACAAAGTAGCACATGTACATTTATCACATGGGACGTTTTCTATACCGAGGAAATGGGGTCAAATTTCCATATTTATTTATTATTCTCCTCCTCTAGTTGTGGTGGTATTTCAAGAAATGTAACTTAACAAGTGAATCTGAGACATTTGAGCTCCCTGGGTGTTGAGGTCCATCGTGTCCTGCTACACACCAACACAGGGCCTGTCAGGGTCACGTGAGGTGCACAGCGGGTCAGGGGAAGCCCGATGGGCTGAGAGGCCATTGCGGCCAAGCCCAGGGTGTTGTTACGGTGCATGATATAACATGACTTACTTCCAAGAACATGCCTACCTTACACCGAGACCCAGCACGAGGGTGTGAAAACGTCCCTATTGTGTTGTGTGGCAACAAAATGGACATGAAGTATGGGAGAGTTAAGGAAAATCCAGTGTCTTCCAAAGAAGATTTTTCAGTACTTAGATATGTGTGTCCAAAGTAGCCACAACTATGAGGCCCTTACCTTGGCTGCAGCAAAGTGATCGGGGAGACACTGACTTGGAGTTCACAGTCGTGGCTGCTACTGCCCCCCAGGGCCTGTCATGCACCCCGCTACCGCAGTGAGGTGTGGGCATGATTCAGAGGTTGCCCAGACAACTGCTGCTTGGGAGGACAGTGACCTGTGAGATGAAGCTGCACCCGGCGCTGGGAGTGGACTTTCCTGGGAGCTGCCAGGCCTGGCCGGGGTGCAGCGTGTTAGCACTTCACTGTGCTAAGCAGGACAGGCACTTAATCTCTGGGGGGGCTGAAGGAGGTGTGTGGGCTTCAGACTGAGCGAGGCAGTTACAAAAATTTTTACTCTTCCAAAATGCAGATTTAGTTATAGGAACACTTATTTCCTTCTGGAGTTTACAACCTGAGGCTGCTACAGTCACATCACAAACAAAACAGAAACTCCTGTTTTGGAAAAGTGCCATGAAAACAAGGATGCGGTGTCTACGGTGTTTAGAGAAGAACTCGGCTCTCTGCTGTGTGAGAGAGGAGCAGCAGCCCTGGGCATATTGGGGGGGGGGGGTTTAGGCCCCCAGCACTGTGGGCCAGGAAGACCCGGGACGTCATGTCAGGACGGGTCCTCAGGCACAGACACTCTGAAAACTTGAACAGAGTTAGACTAAGGTGGTAGGTGGTCAGAGCTCCTTCTGGAAGGTGGGAGAGCTCATGGAAAAGGAGTAACAGAAACTGGATTCACCTGACATCTAGTCTCTCGGGATCAGAGAATCATTAAGAAAACTTTCCCTTTTGTCTAATTCACTGTCCGCAGGGAAATCATGAGCTCAGAGCCTGGAGCAAGGAGAGTGAAACTAGGCTCATGAGGACACTGGACTACTGTAAATACCCATCTGCTTCGGTCCCTCAGACTGTCCAACCTGCGACCTGACAGGACATGACTTATGTGTGGGGAGCACTCTCTCTGGCCCAAGGGCCAACCCTTCCCACCCTCCTAAGTTTTGTCTGTGAACACACCCAGTCTCCGTTCGCAGGCGTCCAGGGAGGGGTCTGAGCACTCCATGGAGAAGCCCAGCTCAGAACACCCATCCAGGTGAGTCTGAGAGCCACGCAGGGACTTCTGAAAGATCCAGGCAAAATGCAAATTGAGATATTCTGCCTCAGGTCAAAAATTCTAGGGACAAGAGTTTTCAAGTTTTCTTGCTTGACTGACTAGCTGATTTATAATTAATTTACTTAATTTGTGAAAAAACCTCTGCACTCAACAACGTAAAGAGCATGCCGACAGTGAAGTGACAGCAATGAAAATCTGTTTGGGTAAGTCTGGAGGCGAATGGGAGGCTGTATGCACTTTCAGTAACGGTAGGACAGAGCCTAGAAGCTGTGAAGTTTGGGCAGGAAGAAACAGTATTAAAAGTGGTGGGCAGGCAGTGCGTGAGGGGCTCACTTTTAGGATGGGACAGTCCAGAAGGTGATCTGTTTTTCAAAGATCCAGACGATGGAGGTGGTTACTGGACAAAGCAGTTAACAGATGAACATTTATAGATTTTCCCTCACATTAGGTATTCACAGAACACTTGTTTATTGACCATGCAATCGGGGGATGCTGAAGAATTTTACTCTGCAAACATACAGGCAAAGCTGCATGATTTGCTTATTAGTACTTTGCTTTTTTCAATTATAAACTGACTGTGCTTATTCTTCAGAGTTCATTTACTAACTCGGGCCTGAGTTTTCATTCTGGTTTGTGAGTCAAATATTCAAACAGAATTGGAGTTATTCAAAATAAATGTTTTGCACTTACTTCTTCTGTATGTGTCTATATTATTGGGAAAATGTGTGAAAGTTTTCAATTTGGTGTGATCTTCAGTCAATCAATTGTGTTCCACTACGTATTTTAAATAGACTGCTTTCTTTGCATTCTTAATAATTTAGTCTACAGATTACCTTCATATTTCATAGTTGCTTTCCTCATTATGGTGTCTCCTCACTTTCGCGAGGAGATATGTGGGGGAATAAATCCCTGCACCGCCTCCATGTAATAATTTTATAATAAACTGAAAATACAAATAAGGATGGTTTCAGGAGCTGTGGATTCCATGACTAGGACTCATGCTGCTGCCGCCCTATTTAACCAGGCTTTATTTCCCCTGCTAATCTATTTATTTTATGAATTACAATTCCTTGACATATTCTCTATATTATTAAATCACCAAAGTGAACAAACTGGTTTAAGTCCCTGCTCACTTGGACTTTACATATGACAGAGATGTTCGAGCACAAGGAAGACGCCCATTGTGAGGCGATGTTCTCAGGAATAAAGGACACGGAGAACAGGGAGAGACCACTGGGGCACAAGCAGAATTTTAAGGAATAATGTGGGGGGGGCCTCTGCTTGTTGGACAAGGAGAAAAACGAGGACCAATGTACACAGCAGGTGTGTCAAAGAGAGAGCAAAACCTAAAGCCCAAGGAAAACAAAAGGAAAATTCCACAAAAACAAAAAACAAGAGAAGGGACAATCTCATTCCAATCGCATCATATAACAGTGTGTGGTCAATAAGTTGGAAAGGTACAAAACGACACGCAGATCAGGAGTCTAATATAAAAATCGATACAGGCAAGGGGAGTTACAGTGGGTCAGTCATCGGGGCCCCCTTGTGCCCAAGGGAATTGTTCTCTGTGAAACCTGATCTCTGTGGGGTCCTGATGTATATGGCATTTCCCTCAGTAGCAAGAACTGCCCTTCGAAAATACTTCTCCCTTTATGCAGGGGATTCCAGATTCTTAAGGCAGACACGTCTTCACTCTGTGCTGTAGCTTACCTACCAAAACGCACTACAGAAATGACACACATGTGCCACACACGCACATGACAGAGGAGCACTGGGGTCAGTTTCCAGGGTGTCCCAGGTAATGCAGCAGACAGTTTCCTACCTGCTTGACTGACTCTATCCTGCTCCATTCACATAACCCAAGGTCTGAGGATGTGATCTCAGGATATGAAAAATTCCTCTTGCGTGTTCACCCTACTTTACCATGTCCCTGTCTTTCTTCTCAACTTGTCATTATTTTCTGAGAACACATTCGTTAATATATTCATACAATTCGTATTTATTTAGCTACTATTCCCACTAAACAAAGTTCCGGTGGGGTGTCGAGGTATAGAGAATACATTAATTTCTCACTTCATATCACGATAGATACTTGGAAACTGAAACTTCAAGTGAAATGACATAGAGCAAAACCAACTTTATCATAAGTTAGTTGATATAAATAAAATTAAATTTCCTATGGCAGATTTATGGTCCCGGAAACATCATCAAATATCTAAAGACCGTGACACCTCTTAATATTAAAGTGTCTAATATTAATGTAGCTACATTTACATTACTTTTGTTTCCATTCCAGCAGATTTGCCAGACACCTAGAGCCAGGAAACCAGACCCAAGTTACAGCTTTTACCCTCCTGGGGCTCTCCGAGGAGGCCTCGCTGCAGCCGCTCCTCTTCTGGTCCTTCTCGGCCATGTACTCGGTCACGGTCACTGGAAATCTCCTTATCATCCTGGCCAGCATCACGGACCCGCACCTGCACACCCCCATGCACTTCTTCCTCTCCAACCTGCCCTTTGCTGACATTTGTTTCACCTCCACCACCATCCCCAAGATGCTGGTGAACATCCAGACACAGAGCAAAGCGATAACCTACGCGGGCTGTCTCAGCCAGATGTTTTTCTTTGTATTTTCTGCTGGACTGGACAATTTCCTGTTGACGGCCATGGCCTATGACCGGTTCGTGGCCATCTGCCACCCCCTGCACTACATGGTCATCATGAACCCCAAGTTCTGCGGCATCCTGCTTCTTGCATCCTTTGTGTTAAGTCTTCTGCATGCTCTCCTACACAGCTTGATGGTTTTACGACTGTCCTTTTGCACACAGCTGCAAATCCCTCACTTCTTCTGTGAACTGAGCCAGGTGATCCAGCTGGCCTGTTCTGACACCTTCCTCAATGAGCTGCTGATATATTTAGCAACAGGGGTTGTGGGGATGATTCCTCTCAGCGGCATTCTTTACTCTTACTCTAAGATTGTAGCCTCTGTCTTGAAAATCTCATCGACGAGCGGCAAGTACAAAGCCTTCTCCACCTGCGGGTCCCACCTCTGCGTGGTCTCCCTGTTCTACGGGACGGGGATCGGCGTGTATCTCAGCTCTGCGGGTACCCACGACTCCAGGGACAGTGCGATAGCCTCTGTTGGGTACACTGTGGTCACCCCCATGCTGAACCCCTTTATCTACAGCCTTAGAAACAAGGACATAAAGCAGGCCCTACTGAGACTCTGCAGCTGAAGGCAGCCCTGCCTGCCAGAGACCGCTGCCCTCAAACCGTCTAACCATGAGCAGCAGCACTCAAAGTCCAAGAACCAAACCATGAAACATTCATCACTTTTCAGAGTCAACCTGTGGTTTGTCCAATGTACAGAGTTTGATATCAGTTTTTTACTTTAGAAATATTTTTTCTGGCGCCTTCCTACTGGTCTAGGGGTTATTGTCAGCACTATGAAGCTATCATAGCCACTGCAGCACACGTTCGATCCCCGGCCAGGAAGTTGACACACATGGCCCAGCAGACCTCTCTTGCCTCACCCACTGCTCCTCTCAGCAATGGATTTCAATAGAGCTGCCTTTTCTGCTCCCCCCTGTGTCTGGGGAATCCGCTCATGCCCTGACACCTCTGGCCTGCACCTCATTTCTTGCATGTATAAATAAATAAACCTTACAAAGAAAAGAACTTTACATTGCAAAAAAAATTTTCAAAAGTATGTTTTCTCTATTTCCTTAATTATTTTACCTGGTTTGTATACAAGAACATAAAGCCTTAGAAACAAGGATATAGAGCAGGCCCTAGTGAGACTCTTCAGCTTGGAGGCCTTGAAAATTCTCTGTTTGTTTCAGGCTTCTTGTAAATTCTTTTCTAATTTCTGACTTTTTACAATTTAAGTGAGTGTCATGTGTAGGTTTTTTTTACTTTGAAGTTGGGTTGTTATCTCTACTTCCTGGACATCTGTGCTCATTTCTTTCTTTAGGTTTATAAAATTCTCAGCTATGTTTTTTTTTAAAAGGGTCTCCCCTTCCTCCTCACACTCTCTTTATCTTTGCGATTATCCATTATTCTCATGTTTCCCCTTTAAGTGAGTCTGACACTGTTTATAGCGCTTCCTTATTATTCCTGTGTCTATGACTTATTAATGTTTTCCTAGTTGGGTGATTGATACATTTGAATCCTTATTTGTGAAAATATTTTGTTTGCCAGTTTAATTCTATTCAAAGCTGTCCTATATTTGTGTTCATTTACATTCAGTGACTTGTTTGTGTTCTTTTAATATTATCTACCTCTGGTGAAGAACTCTCTTCTCACATCTTCTTTCTAGGTTCGGGCAGCGCCTGTCTCCCCGTGAGTTCCCCTCCCAGAATTCACTGGTGTATTCAGTGTTGCAGCATTCAAGTTACTGTCTGAGAGGACCTCTAGTTCTCTGTCCTTTATTTATGAGCCAGAACTTCTGTTCTGCTGCTTCTTCCTTCCTGTGTTTATATGCTCCTTGATTTCCAACTAGTTGTGTCACCTACTTTCCCGTTTTGTAGTTGGGGTGCTATGGGTTAGTTTTGAATATTTCTCTTCCTCTTTTACTATCTGGAGGTGCAGGCAGTGGGGAGTCAAGGATGTATCGTCTCAGTCTGTTGTGATGTGAATCTGTCGCCTCCACAACCTCCCTCTTTTTCCATAGCAAGCTCCAGTTTTGCTTCAGTGCCCTTACACCCTGCCCAACCTCCGTAATTGCTTCCTTCCCCGGATGAGTCTCTTGTTGACTGCAGCTGGGTCTAGCCCACAGGGTTCAGTCTCTGGACTCAGTTGGCCTTGATAGGAAGGGGGCATCCATGCAGGCTGAGTGCTCATTGCACAGCTGTGCCCACAGGCCATGACCACAGGCAATGGGCACTGTACTACAGAGCTCTAATAATTAAAATGACACTCGATCATTAAAAGGGTATGAAACAACAACAGACACATAACAATGTGATAGAATCGAGACCCCAGAAATAAACCACTTGTAGGCACACTTCATCTAAAACAGGTGCCAAGGACAACACTGAAGCAAGTAAAACCTTTTCAATAAATGGTACTGGGAAAACTGCACACACACGTGCAATAGAATGAAACTAGAAGCCAGAACACACAAAATCACTTACAATGAATAAAAGATTTGACATAAGACCCGAAACCGTAACACACTTAGAAGAAAACTTAGGGAAAACACACAATCATATAAATTTCAACTGTGTTTGTGGATTCCTCTCCAGCAGCAAGGGAAACAAAGGAGAAAATAAATAATGGGGACTATTTCACACTTAAATGCTTCTGTACAATAAAAGACAGTAGCACTCAAACAATATGACAGCTTACTTAATGGTAGTATATTTGCACATCAGTATTCTGACAAGGAGCTGATAGTAAAGATTACAAATAATCATACAACTCAAGAAGAAAACATACAACCCACTCAAAAATGGGCACAGGAGCTAACTGGGCACTTCTCCAAACAGACACACAGAGGGGCAACAGGCAGGACAATGCGAATCCTCACTTCTCAGCAGGGAAATGCAAATCAAAATCATGAGCTATCTCCTCCCTCCTGTGAGAACGGCCCACACCAAAGAGTCCAGAAACAGGTGCTGGTGAGGATGTGGAGAACAGGGAACCCTCCTACTCTGCTGTTGAGAACGCACTGGCCCAGCTACTACTGGAAGCTAGATGGTGGTGTGTCAGAACATTAAATGGATCTGCCATATGACCCTGAAATTCCACTCCTAGGATTCTATCCAAAGACACAAATATACAAATTCAGAAGCATACTTGTATTCCCATTTTACCTGCAATATTATTTACAATAACCAAATTATGGAAACAACATACCACCCCAATTCAGGTGAGTGGATAGAAAAGACATGTTATATCTACGCAAGGGAATGCTACTCAGGGCTGGAAACAGATAAACTCACACCTATTGTGGCAACATGATGGAGCTGCACGGATAATGCTAAGGAAAGTAATTCAGAAGTAGAAAGAAAAATCATGGAGGTGTTACTTATACGTAAAATGAGAGTAACCAGGCAAAGAGTCAGACACAGACGAATTCATAAACCAGCCCTTGAAAGCAGACGACAGAACTGAGACCTTCAGAGGCGGAGATGTGGGGAGGCCCAGGCGGAAGCACTCTGGGCTGTGCAGGTGCACGACGGGGCTTTAGCGACGGGAAAGCTCAGGTGACAGCACTGGAAGGGGGTGTCCTCTCTTTGTAAAATACAAACAACACTGCAAATCAGCATTACTGCCCATAAAAATAAGTGAACAATTAATTTCCCTTATAAAAGAAATACAATTGATAATAACAAAATAAAAGAGGGAACCACGAAAAATCAAATATTTGAATCAGAATGAAATTAAAAGAATGTAGAAATTTGAACACAAATATCAAACTGGTGACTTTAATTTTAAAATGAGTTATTTTCCCTACCTGGTAAAAAAAAAATGGCACATGTACATTCATATCATGGGAAGTTCTCTATACCGAGTTAATGGGGTAGAACCTCCATATTTATTATTTTCTTCCTCTAGTTGATGGGATTTCAGGAAATGTCACCTGACCAATGACTCTGAGACGTGTGGGCTCCCTGGGTGCTGAGGTCCATCGTGTTCTGCTCGCACTGACAGGCCTGTCAGGTCACGTGAGGGGCACGGCGGGTCGGGGAGCCTGGGGGGCAGAGAGGCTGTTCCCCCCAAGCCCAGGGTGCTGTTGCGGTGCTTGGTGTAACATCCAGTTACTTTGAAAATTGGCAAAATTTGCACTGAGACCTGCCATGAGCATGTGAAAACATCCCTACTGTGTTGCGTGGTAACAAAGTGGACATGAGGACAGGACAGTTAAGGAAAATCTAGCATCTTCCAAAAGAAGAATTTTCAGTACTTGGATGTGTCCGTCCAAAGCAACCACAGCTCTAGGCCCTTCCTCTGGCTCAGCAAAGCGCTCGGACCCCTGACGCGGAGTCACAGCCGCGCCTGCTCCTGCCCCCCGGGGGCGGTTATGGCCCTGCTCTGGCAGTGAAGAGTGGGCACGATTCAGAGGTTGCCCAGACACCTGCTGCTCGGGACGAGGATGGGGACCTGTGAGATGAAGCTCGCCCAGCGCAGGAGGCCACTTTCGTGGGCGCTGCCCGAGCGGCCGGCGTATCCGAGTTAGCACTTCACTGTGCTGCTAAGCTGGACATGCGCCTCTTCTTTGGGGGGCTGAAGGAGGGGCGTGGGCTTCAGAGTGAGCGGGGTATTTATAAAATCTTTACTCTTCGGACCTGCAGGTTTGGCTGTAGGAACACAGTCGTTTCCTTCTGGAGTTTCCACCTAAGGCTGCTACAGTCATATCACAGGCAAAACCGAAAGAAACTCCTACTTGTTTTGGAAAAGTGCCAGGATACAAGGATGCAGAGTCTACGGTGTTCAGAGAGGACTCGGCTCTCTGCTGTGTGAGAGAGGAGCAGCAGCACTGGGCATACTAAGGGGGGCTGTAACCCCAGCACCGTGTGCCAGGAAGACCCGGGACGTCATGTCAGCACGGGTCCTCAGGGACAGACTGAAAACTTGAGCAGGGTTAGACTAAGGAGCGGGGTGGTCAGAACCCCCCTCTGGAAGGTGGAGGGTTCATGAAAAAGGAGTCACAGAAACTGGATTCACATGACATGTAATCTAGTCTCTCGGGATGAGAGAATCATTATGAAAAGTTTCCCTTGTCCGGTCCAGTGTCCACAGGGAAATCATAAGCTCAGAGCCTGGAGCAAGGAGAGTGAAACATGGTTAATGAGGACACCTGGAGGGCTGTAAATACCCGTCTGCTTCAGTCCCTCAGACTGTCCAACCTGGGCCAACACAGCACATGATTTATGTGTGGAGAGCCTGCCCTCTGGCCCACTGGCCCCTTCGTACCCCCATAAGTCCTGTCTGTAAACACACCCAGTCTCCATCCGCCTGTGTCAAGGGAACAGGCTGATGCTCCATGGAGAAGCCCAGCTCAGAACACCCGGCCAGGTGAGTCTGAGAGCCACGCAGGGACTTCTGAAAGATCCAGAGAAAATGCAAACTGAGACATTCTGCCTCAGGTCACATAAGATCACAAGTCCAGGGACAAGAGGTTCTTATGTTTTCATGCTTGACAGACTAGTCAACTTATAATTACTTAATTTGAGAACAAATCTGTCTACGGCGCTCAACAATACAAACAGCATGAGGATGGTGAAAAGGGGAATGAAAATCCATTTGGATAAGTGTGCAGGAGGAAGGGGAGGCTGAGCGTGGTTCCAGGAAAGGCAGGACAGAGCCAAGGAGCTGTGAAGTTAAGGGAGAAGGAAAACAAAGTATTAAACATGGGGGGTCGGCAGTGAGTGAGGGTCTCACCTTTAGAATGGGGTAGTCTAGAAGGTGATCTGTTTTAGAAAGATCCAGATGATGGAGGTAGGTTGCCACACAAAGCAGTTAATGAGATGACCAGTTTGTAGATCTTCCCTCACATTAGGTATTCAGAAAAGGAACACTTTTTATTTACCACATCAATTGGGGGATACTAATGAGTTTTACTTTAAAACCAACTGGCAAATCTGCAGTTTTCTTGCTAGTTGCTTTTCCAATTATAAGCTGACTGTTCTAAGTCTTATACAGTTTATATACTGACTCAGGTATGAGCTTTTATGCTGCTTTGAGATTCAAATATTCAAACAGAATTGGACTTTTTCAAAATAAATATTTTATGCTTAATTCTCCCATATATGTGTAGATTGTTTGGCAAAAGTTTAAAGTTTTCAATTTGGTGTGACCTGGGTCAATTTTAGTGTGGCCCGTCATGTATTTTAAATACCTTGTTCTCTGCATTGTTAATAATCTAGTCTGCACATTGTCTTCTTACTTTAGTCTACACATTGTCTTCATACTTTCCATTTGTATTTCCTCATTTCTATGTCTCCTCACTTTTGCGAGGAGGTACATGTGAAAATAAAAACCTGCACCTGCACTATGTAATAATTTTATAATAAACTGAAAATAAGAATGGGATCTTCTCAGGCGCTGTGGATTCCATGACTAGCACTCATGCTGATGCCGCTCTATTTAACCAGGCTTTATTTTTCCTGCTATTCTATTTATTTTATGAATTACAATTCCTTGACATATTTTCAATATTATGAATTCACCAAAGGGAACAACCGGATGAAGTCCCTGCTCACTTGGACTTTACATTATGACAGAGATGTTCGAGCACAAGAAAGTCGTCCATTGTAAGACGATGTTCTCAGGAATAAATAACACAGAGGACAGGGAGATACTGCTGGGACACAAGCAGGATAATGGAATAATGTGGGGAGGCCTCTGCTTGTTGGACAAGGAAAAAAACGATGACCAATGTACACAGTAGGTGTGTCAAAGAGAGATCAAAACCTAAAGCCCAAGGAAAACAAAAGGAACATTAAACAAAAACAAAAAACAAGAGAAGGGACAATCTCATTCCCATTGCATCAGATAAC
Organism: Scalopus aquaticus; assembly: GCA_004024925.1. Lineage (NCBI taxonomy): Eukaryota > Metazoa > Chordata > Mammalia > Eulipotyphla > Talpidae > Scalopus > Scalopus aquaticus. The sequence goes on from PVIJ01009665.1 coordinate 22,464, forward strand.
AATGTGTGGTGTAATAAGTTGGAAAGTTACAAAAACGAGACACAGATCAGGAGTCTAATATAAAAACTGATAGAGCAAGGGGAGTTACAGTGGGTCAGTCATAGGGGGTCCTTTGCACCCAAAGGAATTGTTCTCTGTGAATTCTGATCCCTGCTGGGGTCCTGATTTATATGGCATTTCCCTCATTAGCAAAAACTGACCAGATTAAATACTTCTCCCTTTACTCAGGGGATTCCAGATACATAAGTCAGACACATCTTTACTCTGTGCCATAGCTTGCCTACCAACACACACTACAGAAATGACACACATGTGCCCACGTACACACAATGGCAGAGGAGCACTGGGGTCAGTTTCCGTGCTGTCTCAGGTAACCGAGCAGTTTCCTACATGCTTGACTGACTCTATCCTGCTCCATTCACATGACCGAAGGTCTGAGCCTTCTGGATGTGATCTCACGATATGACAAATTCCTCTTGCATGTTCACCCTACTTTTCCATTTCCTTGTCTTTCATTCTACACTTGTCATTATTTTCTGAGACCACATTCATTATATAGTTCATCCAATAGGTATTTATTTAGTTACTATTCCCACTAAACAAATTCCGGGTGGGGTGTTGGGGTATAGTGAATACATTAATTTCTCAATTCATATCATCGACAGATTCTTGGGAACTGCAACTTCAAGTGATATGACATACAGCAAAACCAACCTTATCATAAGTTATTTGACAAATAAGAATTTAATTTCCTATGGCAGATTCTGGTCGCGGAAACATCACCAAATATCTAAATAAAGACAGTGACACTTCTAATATTAAAGTGTCTAATATTAATGTGGCTACATGTACATTTCTTTGGTTTCATTCCAGCAGTTTGTCCAGCGACCTGGAGCCAGGAAACCAGACCCAAGTTACAGCTTTCACCCTCCTGGGGCTCTCAGAGGAGGTCACGCTGCAGCCACTCCTGTTTTGGTCCTTCTCGGCCATGTACTCCGTCACGGTCACTGGAAATCTCCTTATCATACTGGCCAGCATCACTGACCGGCACCTGCACACCCCCATGTACTTCTTCCTCTCCAACCTGTCCTTTGCTGACATCTGTTTCACCTCCACCACCATCCCCAAGATGCTGGTGAACATCCAGACACAGAGCAAAGCCATAACCTATGCCGGCTGTGTCAGCCAGATATTTTTCTTCATGTTTTTTGCAGGACTGGACAACTTTCTCCTGACTGCCATGGCCTATGACCGGTTCGTGGCCATCTGCCACCCCCTGCACTACACGGTCATCATGAACCCCAAATTCTGCGGCATCCTGCTTCTTGCAACCTGGGTGTTAAGTTTTCTGCAAGCTCTGCTACACAGCTTGATGGTTTTACGACTGTCCTTTTGCACACGGCTGCAAATCCCTCACTTCTTCTGTGAACTGACCCAGGTGATCCAGCTGGCCTGTTCTGACACCTTCCTCAATGAGCTGCTGATATATTTTGCAACAGGGGTTGTGGCAATGATTCCTCTCAGCGGCATTCTTTACTCTTATTCTAAGATTGTAGCCTCTGTCTTGAAAATCTCATCGACGAGTGGCAAGTACAAAGCCTTCTCCACCTGCGGGTCCCACCTCTGCGTGGTCTCTCTGTTCTATGGGACGGGGTTCGTCGTGTACCTCAGCTCTGCGGGGACCCACGACTCCAGGGACAGTGCGATAGTTTCTGTCGGGTACACTGTGGTCACCCCCATGCTGAACCCCTTCATCTACAGCATGAGGAACAAGGACATAAAGCAGGCCCTAGGGAGACTCTGCAGCTGAAGAGCAGCCCAGGCCTGCCAGATTCCGCTGCCTTGAGACCATCTGTCGTCAACAGCAGCGCTCAAAATCCAAGAACTAATCCATGAAATTTTCATCAGTTTTCAGAAACAACCTGTTTTTTGTCTCATGTACAGAGTTTGATATGTTTTTTATACATTAGATATATGTTTTCCGGGGCCTCCCTAGTGGCACAAGGGATTAAGTCTCAGCACTATGAAGCTATCAGCAGTCACTGCAGCTTAGGCACGATCCCCGGCCAGGGAGCTTCCCACGGGGCGCAGCAGACCTCTCCTGTCTCCCCGCTGCTCCCCTCAGTAATAGATTTTGTAGATCCACCAGGTCTGCTCCCCAGTCTCACTGGAATCCACTCATTCCCTGACACTTCTGCTCTGCGCCCCAGTTCCTGTATGCCTAAATAAATCAGTCTTAAAAAAATAACTTTATATTATAAACAAATAAATACGTTTTCTTTATTTACTTAATTATTTTTAACTGTTCGGTATACTGGTTTCAGCCTTAGAAACAAGGACATTAAACAGGCCCTAGTGAGACGCTTCAGCTTGGAAGCCTTTGCAAATTCTCTTTTTGGTTCAGGCCTCATGTAAAATCTTTTCTTATTTCTGAATCTTTACAATTTGACAGTGAGGTATCAATGTGTAGGACCTTTTCACTTGGAAATTGGGGTGTTATCTTTACTTTTTGGACAACTATGCTTATTTATTCTTTAGGTTTGGAAAATTCTCATATGATTTTATTTAAAAGTGTCTCCCCTCCCTTCTTGCTCTCTCTTCATGTTCTGAATTATCCATTATCTTTTTGTTTCCATTCTAATTGAGTCTGTCATTTTTGGTAGTGCTTTCTTATTTTTTCCTGTGTCTATGTCTTATATCTCTCTCTTTTCTCACTAGTGAGATTTATACATTTGAATTCTTTATTTCTGGAAAGTTTTTTTTTTTTTGCCAGTTTAATTCTATTCAAAGCACTCCTATATTTGCGTTCATTTACATTCAGAGACTTCTTTGTGTCCTTTTAATATTTTCAATCTCTCTGGTGAAGAATTCTCTTCACATATTATTCTACGGTCTGGCAGCTCCGGTCTCCCTTGAGTTCCCCTCCCAGAACTCACTGGAGTATTAAAAGTTGTTGCTTTCAAGTCACTGTCTGAGAGGACCTCAGGTTCCCTGCCCTTTATTTATGAGCCAGATTCCGTTCTGCTGCTTCTACCTTCTTGTGTTCAGATGCTCCTTGATTTCTAGGAATTTATGTCATGTTATTTCACATTTTGTAGTTGGGGTCTAGGGGTTAGTTTTCACTGTTTCTCGTCCCTGTTCTCCTTGACTTGAGGTGGAGGCGGTGGGGAGTCTGGGATGTAAAAATAATCTCAGTGTGTTAAGAAGTGAATCTGTCACCCCCACCGCCTTGTCGCTCTCTCCACAGCAAGCTCCAATTGTGCTCAGTGTCATACATCCCTGTGCACCGCTCTCTGGCACATCTGGCCACGGATGAGTCTCCTGTTGACTGCAGCTGGGTGTAGCACACACGGTTCAATGTCTGGAATCAGTTGGCCTTGATATGAAGGGGGCACCCATGCGGGCTGTGTGCCCATTGCACGGATGTGGCCACAGGCACTGACCACGGGCAATGGCAACTATGCTATAAGTTTATAATAATTAAAGTATTACTGAATCATTAAAACGGCCCTAAGCAATAACAGACACAGAGACCAATTGGACAGAATCAAGACCCCAGAAACAAACCACTTATAGGAACAGTGAATCTAAAACACGAGTCAAGAACATACAGTGGAGCAAGGAAAGCTCTTCAATAAATAGTACTGGGAAAACTGGACACACACGTGCAAATGTATGAAACTAGATGACTTTATCTCAACACACACACAAATCAAATACAAATGAATAAAAGACTTTGATATAATACCCCAAATGATAACACATATAAGGAAACATAGGCAAACACTCATCATATAAATTTCAACTATGTTTGTGGATTTAATGGATCTGCCATATGACCCTCTATTCCCACTCCACGGCATCTACCCAAACAACAGAAACACACAAATTCAGTGGGAAACTTGTATTCCCATGTACACTGCAATATTATTTACATTAAACAAATGATAGAAACAAATTTAGTGCCCCAAAACAGGTAAGTGGATCACAAAGATCTGTTATACCTACACAAGGGAACACTACTCAGGGATCAAACAGGTAAACCCATCCCTATTGTGGCAACATGGATGGAGCTGCAAGGGATGATGCTAAGGGAAGGAATTCAGAAGGAGAAAGAAAAATCATGAATGGTGTTACTTCCATGTAAAATTAGTGAAATCAGGCAAAGAGACACAGCTGAATTCACAACCAGCCGTGAAAGCAGATGACAGAACTGAGACATTCCGAGGCGAGAGGTGGGGGCCCCAGCCGGAAGCACAGGGGAGTGTGCTGCTGGACAATGGGTACTTTGGTGACGGGAAAGCTGAGGTAACAGCACTGCAAGGGGGTGTCCTATATTCCCAAAAATGGAAACAACAATGTAAACCAGAGTTACTGTTACTGACAATAAAATAATTTCCTTCCCTTATAAAATAAAATCGGAACAAAATAAAATAGGGAACCACAAAAACCAAACATTTGAAACAGCGTGAAATTAAAAGAATGTATCACTTAAGGCACAAGTATTCAAACTAGTGACTTTAATTTGAATAATGAATTAATTTCCCTAACTGTAACACAATGGCACTTTTATATTTATCTGATGGGAAGCTCGCATATCGAGGTAACAGGCAGAATCTCCATGATTATTATTTCCTCCGTCTAGTTGCGGGGGGATTGCATGAAATGTCACTTGACCCGTGAACATGAGACGTGTGCGCCCCCTGGGTGCTGAGGCCCATCGTGTCCTGCTGCAAAGTGACAGACGGCCTGTCGGCGTCATGTGAGGTGCACGGCAGGTCGGGGCAGCCTGGGGGCCAAAGGCCATTCCAACCGTGCCCAGTGGGCTTATGGTGCTAGATGTAACATCCAGTCACTTCCAAGAACGGGCCAAACGTAAACAGAGATCAGTACGAGTGTGTGGACACATCCCGATTGAGTTGTGCGGCAACAAAGTGGACATGAAGGACGGGAGAGTTAAGGAAAATCAAGCATCTTCCAAAAGAAGAATTTTCAGTGCTCAGATGTGACCGTCCAAAGTAACCACAACCCTGAGGCCCTTCCTCTGGCTGCAGCAAAGCGCTCGGAGACCCTGACGTGGAGTCACAGCCGCGCCTGCTCCTGCCCCCCAGGGGCGGTCACGGACCCCGCTCCCGCAGTGAAGCGTGGGCACGATTCAGAGGCTGCCCAGACACCTGCTGCTGGGACGAGAATGGTGGTCTGTAAGACGAAGCTCACCCGGCGCCAGGAGTCCACTTTCGTGGCACTGCCCAGGCGGGCCGTGGCTCAGTGTTAGCACTTCACTGCGCTGCTAAGCACGACACGTGCCTAACCTTTGGGGGGCTGAAGGAGGGGCGTGGGCTTCAGAGTGAGTGCGGCAGTTACAAAATCGTTACTCTTTGGGCCTGCAGTTTAGCTGTAGAGTCACAGTCATTTCCTTTTGGAGTTTCCAGCTAAGGCTGCTACAGTCACATCACAAGCAAAACAAAAGCAAATTCCTAGTTTTGGAAAAGTGCCATGAAAACAAGGATGAAAAAAGGTGTCTCCGGTGCTCAGAGAGGACTCAGCTCTCTGCTGTGTGAGAGAGGAGCAGCGGCACTGGGCATACTGGCGGGGGGGGGGGTCTGTGCCCCGAGCAGTTTCCCTGAAAGACCCAGGACGTCATGTCAGGACGGGTCCTCAGGCACAGACACTCTGAAAACTTGAACAGAGTTAGACTAAGATTTGGGGTAGTTTGATCCCCCTCTGGAGGGTGGAGAGCTCATGAAAAAAGAGTAACAAAAACTTGATTCACCTGACATCTAGCCTAGTCTCTCGGGATCAGAGAATCATTAAGGAAACTTCCCTTTCGTCAAGGCCAGTGTCCACAGGGAAATCATGAGCTCAGAGCCTGAGCAAGGAGAGTGAAACGTGGCTAATGAGGACACCTGGAGGGCTGTAAATACCCGTCTGCTTTGGGCCCTCACACTGTAGACCCTGGGCCAACACAGCATGTGACTTATGTGTGGAGAGCCTGCCCCCTGGCCCCTTCACACCCTCCTAAGTCCTGTCTGTGAACACACCCAGTCTCAGACCGCAGGTGTCCAGGGAGGGGCCAGATGCTCCATGGAGAAGCCCAGCTCAGAACACCCGGCCAGGTGAGTCTGAAAGCCACGCAGGCACTTCCGAAAGATCCAGAGAAAATTCAAGATGAGACACTCGGCCTCAGGTCACACGAGATCACAAGCCCAGGGACAAGAGGTTCTCATGTTTTCTTGCTTGACTGACTAGTCAATTTATAATTAATTTACTTAATTTGAGTACAAGTCTGTCTACTGCGCTCAACAATACAAATAGCATGAGGAGGGTGAAGAGGAGAATGAAAATCCATTTGGATAAGTCTGGAGGAGGAAGGGGAGGCTGAGCGTGGTTCCAGTAAATATAGGACAGAGCCAAGGAGCTGTGAAGTTAAGGTAGCAGGAAAACAGTGTATTAACCATGGTGGGTCGGCAGTGAGTGAGCGTCTCACCTAGAGAATGGGGCAGTCTAGAAGGTGATCTGTATTAGAAGACCCAGATGATGGGGTAGGTTGCCACACGAAGCAGTTAATGAGATGAACAGTTTGTAGATCTTCCCCCACATTAGGTATTCAGAAAAGGAACACTTTTTATTCACCACATCAATTGGGGGATATTAATGAGTTTTACTTTAAAACCAACTGGCAAATCTGCAGTTTTCTTGTTAGTTGCTTTTACAAATATAAGCTGACTGCTCTAAAACTTAGTTTATTGCCTGCAATATGAGCTTTTATGCTGCTTTTAGATTCAAATATTCAAACAGAATTGGGCTTTTCAAAATAAATATTTCATGCTTAATTCTCCCATATATGTGTAGATTGTTTGGCAAAAGTTTAAAGTTTTCAATTTGGTGTGACCTGGGTCAAACCTAGTGTGTCCCGTCATGTATTTTAAATACACTGTTCTCTGCATTGTTAATAATCTAGTCTGCACATTGTCTTCTTTAGTCTGCACAGTGTCTTCAACTTTCCATCTGTATTTCATTTCTATTTCTCCTCACTTTTGCGGGGAGGTACGTGTGAAAATAAACACCTGCACCTCCGCCATGTAATAATTTTGTAATAAACTGAAAATACGAATGGGGATTTTCTCAGGCGCTGTGGATTCCATGACTAGCATTCATGCTGATGCCGCCCTATTTAACCAGGTTTTATTTTTTCTGCTATTCTCTTTATTTTATGATTTACAGTTCCTTGACATATTTTCAATATTATAAATTCACAAAAGGGAACAACCAGCGAAGTCCCTGCTCACTTGGACTTTACATTATGACAGAGATGTTCGAGCACAAGGAAGACGCCCACTGTGATACGATGTTCTCAGAAATAAATAACATGGAGGACAGGGAGAGACCGCTGGGGCACAAGCAGGATTTTATGGAATAATTTGGGGAGGCCTCTGCTTGTTGGACAAGGACAAAAACGAGAACCAATGTACACGGTAGGTTTATCAAAGAGAGATCAAAACCTAAAGCCCAAGCAAAACAAAAGGAAAATTCCACAAAAACAAAAAACAAGAGAAGGGACAATCTCATTCCCATTGCATCAGATAATACTGTGTGGTCAAATAAGTTGGAAAAGGTACAAAAACGACACACAGATCAGCAGTCTAATATAATAACTGATACAGGCAAGGGGAGTTACATTGGGTCAGTCATCAGGGCTCTTGGACCCAAGGGAATTGTTCTCTGTGAAATCTGATCTCTGTTGGGGTCCTGATGTATATGGCATTTCCCTCATTAGCAAAAACTGACCAGATTAAATACTTCTCCCTTTATGCAGGGGATTCCAGATACATAAGTCAGACACGTCTGTACTCTGTGCCGTAGCTTGCCTACCAACACACACTACAGAAATGACACAAATGTGCCCACGTACACACAATGACAGAGAGCACTGGGGTCCGTTTCCCTGCTGTCTCAGGTAACCCAGCAGTTTCCTACGTGCTTGACTGACTCTAACCTGCTCCATTAATGTGACCCAAGGTCTCAGCCTTCTGGATGTGAGTCTCAGGATATGAAAAATTCCTCTTGCATGTTCACCCGACTTTACCATGTCCCTGTCTTTCTTCTCAATTTGTCATTATTTTGTGAGACCACATTCATTATACAGTTCATCCAATAGGTATTTATTTAGCGCCTATTCCCACTAAACTAAGTCCAAGTGGGGTGTTGGGGTAGAGTGAATACATTAATTTCTCACTTCATATCATGCATGGATTCTTGGAAACTGAAACCTCAAGTGAAATGACATACAGCAAAACCAACCTTATCATAAGTTATTTGATACAAATATGAATTCAATTTCCTATGGCAGATTTCTGGTCACGGAAACATCACCAAATATCTAAATAAAGATCGTGACACTTCTAATATTAAAGTGTCTAATATTAATGAAGCTACATTTACATTCCTTTTGCTTCCATCCCAGCAGTTTTCGCAGCCACCTGGAGCCAGGAAACCAGACGCAGGCTACGGCTTTCACCCTCCTGGGGCTCTCCGAGGAGGCCTCGCTGCAGCCGCTCCTCTTCTGGTCTTTCTCGGCCATGTACTCGGTCACGGTCACTGGAAATCTCCTTATCATCCTGGCCAGCATCACGGACCCGCACCTGCACACCCCCATGTACTTCTTCCTCTCCAACCTGTCCTTTGTTGACATCTGTTTCACCTCCACCACCATCCCCAAGATGCTGGTGAACATCCAGACACAGAGCAAAGCCATAACCTACGCTGGCTGTGTCAGCCAGATGTTTTTCTTCTTATTTTCTGCTGGAGTGGACAACTTCCTCCTGAGCGTGATGGCCTATGACCGTTTCGTGGCCATCTGCCACCCCTGCACTACACGGTCATCATGAACCCCAATTTCTGTGGCATCCTGCTTCTTGCATCCTGTGTGGTAAATTATCTGCAAGCTCTGCTACACAGCTTGATGGTTTTACGACTGTCCTTTTGCACATGGCTGCAAATCCCTCACTTCTTCTGTGACCTGAGCCAGGTGATGCAGCTGGCCTGTTCTGACACCTTCCTCAATGAGCTGCTGATATATTTAGCAGCAGGGGTTGTGGGGATGATTCCTCTCAGCGGCATTCTTTACTCTTACTCTAAGATTGTAGCCTCTGTTTTGAAAATCTCATCGAGGAGCGGCAAGTACAAAGCCTTCTCCACCTGTGGGTCCCACCTCTGTGTGGTCTCCCTGTTCTATGGGACGGGGATGGGCGTGTATCTCAGCTCTGCGGGTACCCACTACTCCAGGGACAGTGCGATAGCCTCTGTTGGGTACATTGTGGTCACCCCCATGCTGAACCCCTTCATCTACAGCATGAGGAACAAGGACATAAAGCAGGCCCTAGTGAGACTGCAGCTGAAGAGCAGCCCTGCCTGCCAGAGACTGCTCCCCTTAAACCGTCTAACCATGAGTAGCAGCGCTCAAAGTCCAAGAACCAAACCATGAAACATTCATCAGTTTTCAGGTCAACCTGTGGTTTGTCCAATGTACAGAGTTTGATATCAGTTTTTTATACATTAGAAGTTATTTTTTCTGGCGCCTGCCCAGTGGCTTAGGGCTTAGTGTCAGCACTATGAAGCTATCACAGCCACTGCAGCACAAGTTCAATCCCCGTCCAGGGAGGTACCCACATGGCCCTGCCTTGCCTGCTGCTCCTCTCTGCAGATCTGCCTTTTCTGCTCCACCACTGTGTCTGGGGAACCCGCTCATGCCCTGACACCTCTGGCCTGCACCCCAGTTCTTGTATGTATAAATAAATTAATCTTAAAAGGAAAAGAACTTTACATTTTAAAAAATTTAAGAAAAAGTATGTTTTCTGTATTTCCTTAATTATTTTAAGTGGTCTGTATACAAGGACATAAAACAAAGCCTTAGAAACAAGGACATAAAGCAGGCCCTAGTGAGACTTCAGCTTGGAAGCCTTGAAAATTCTCTTTTTGGTTCAGGCCTCTTGTAAATTCTTTTCTTATTTTTGACTTTTTACAATTTAACAGTGAGTGTCATGTGTAGGTCACTTTTACTTTGAAGTTGGGTTGTTATCTCCACTTCCTGTACATCTGTGCTTCTTTATTCTTTAGGTTTGCAAAATTCTCAGCTATGATTTTTTTAAAAAGGGTCTCCCCTTCCTCCTCACACTCTCTTCATCTTTGCGATTATCCATTATTCTTATGTTTCCACTTTTAACTGAGTCTGACACTGTTTATAGCGATTCCTTATTTTTCCTGTGTCTATAACTTATTTCTGTTTACCTAGTTGGGTGATTGATACACTTCAATCCTCTATTTCTGAAAATATTTTGTTTGCAAGTTTAATTCTATTCAAATCTCTCCTATTTTTGTGTTCATTTACATTCAGAGACTCCTTTGTGTTCTTTTAATATTTTCAATCTTTTTGGTGAAGTACTCCCTTCTCACATCTTCTTTCTATGGACTGGCAGAGCCTGTCTTCCTTAAGCTCCCCTCCCAGAACTCATTGGACTTTTTAGAGTTGCTGCATTCATGTCACTGTCTGAGAGGTCCTCTAGTTCTCTGTCCTTTATTTATGAACTGGAACTTCTGTTCTGCTTCTTTTTCCTTCTTGTTTCTGATCCTCCTTAATTTCTAAGAAATTATGTCGCCATATTTCCTGTTTTATGCTTAGGGTGCTGTGCGTTAATTTTGACTGTTACTCTTTGTAATTTACCTTGGCTTGAGTTCTGGGCAATGTGGAGACTGGGACTTAAATATCGTCTCAGTGTGTTGAGTAGTGAATCTGTCATCCCAACCTCCTCCCCCTCTCTCCATAGCAGGCTCCAATTTTGCTTCAGTGTCCTTACACCCTGCCCACCCCCCTCTGGTACTTTCTGCCACCTTGGAGTATCCTGATGACTGCAGCTGGGTCTAGCCCACAGGGTTCAGTCTCTGGAGTTAGTTGGCCTTGATAGGAAGGGGGCACCATGTGGCTGTCCGCCCATTGCATGGATGTGGCCACTGGCAGTGACCACAGGAAATGGGCACTGTACAATCAAGCTCTAATAATTAAAATAACACTGGATCACCAAAATGGTGCTGGAAAATAACAGACACAGATAAATGGGATAGAATCAAGGCCCAGAAATAAACCACTTGTAGGAATAGTTAATCCAAAATAGGAACCAAGTCAACACACAGGAACAAGGAAAATCTCGTCAATAAATGGTCCTTGGAAAACTGCATACACACGTGCAAAAGAATGAAACTACATGATTCAATCTAAACAAACACAAAAATCATTTAAAATGAATAAAAGACCTTTATAAAACAGCCAAAACACACATAGAAGGAAACATAGGCAAAATACTCGAACATATAAATTTCAAATGCATTTGTGGATTCATCTCTGGCAAAATGGGAAACAAAGGAGAAAATAAATAATGGGACTACATCAAACTAAAATGCCTCTGTACAGTTAAAGACAAAAGCCCTAAAACAATACGACAGCCTACCTAATGGGAGTATATTTACGCAAAATGATTCTGACAGGGGGATGATAGTAAAGATAAACAAATAATCACACATTCAAGAAGAATAAAACATCCAATCCAAACAGAAAACGGCACAGGCGCTAACTGTGTACTTCTCCAAAGAGACACACAGAGGGGCAACAGGCACAAAAATCCAAACCATCACTTCTTAGCAGGGAAATGCAAATCAAAATCATGAGCTACTTTCTGCCTCCTGTGAGAATGACCCATCTCAAAGTGTCCAGAAACAGGTGCTGGTGAGGATTTGGAGAGCAGGGAACCTTCCTACTCTGCTGGTGGGAGTACACTGCCCAGCCCTATGGGAAGTTAGATGGGGGTGTCGCAGAAGATTCAAGATGGATCTGCCATATGACCTAGCAAATACACTCCTAGGCATCTACCCAAAGGAAACAAACAAACAAATTCAGTGGAAAACATGTATTCCCATGTTCACTGCAATATTCTTTACAATAACCAAGTTATGGAAACAACTTAAGAGCCCCAAAACAGGTGATTGGATAGAGAAGACATGTTATAACTACACAAGGGAATACTACTCAGGGGTCAAAACAGATAAACTCATACCTATTGCAGCAACATGATGGAGCTACAAGGGATGACGCTATGGGAAATAATTCGGAAGGAGAAAGAAAAAAATGGATGGTCTTACTTATACGGAGAATTAAAGAAACAAGGCAAAGAGTCCGACACAGCCAATTTCATAAACCAGCCCTTGAAAGCAGACGACAGAACTGAGACCTTCAGAGGCGGAGATGCGGGGGAGGCCCAGGAGGAAACACAGTGGACTGTGCAGGTGCACGACGGGAACCTTGGTGACGGGAAAGCTGAGGGAAGGGCACTGGAGGGGGGTGTCCTATACTTCCAAAATACAAACAACAAGGTAAACCAGCACTGTCTCTAGTAAAAATAACTAAATAATTTCTTAGCTTGTGAAATAACATTGATTATAACAAAAGAAAATAAGGAACCAGAAAATATCAAGTATTTGAATCAGCATGAAAAGAATGTATAAATTTAAACACAAATATTCAAATTGGTGACCTTAATTTTAATACTGAATTATTTTCCCTAACTAGAAAAAACACGGTACCTTTATATTTATCAGCAGGAAGTCCTCTATACTGAGGTAATGGGGTAGAATCTCCATGTCTACATATTATTTTCTTCCTCTAGTTGTGGTGGGATTTCATGAAATGTCACTTGACCAGTGAAGATGTGACCTGTGAGCTCCCTTGGGTGTTGAGGTCCATCATGTCCTGTTGTTCAGCGACACAGGGTCTGTCATGGTCACGTGGGGTGCACAGCGGATCAGGGGAAACCTGGGGGGCCAAGAGGCCATTCCGGCCAAGCCCAGGGTGCCATTACCAAGCTTGATGTAACATGGAGTTATTTCCATGAACAGGCCCAACTTAAACAGGGATCCCATACGAGTGTGTGAAAACATCCCTATTGAGTTGTAGAGCAATAAAGTGGACATGAAGGACAGGAGAGTTAAGGAAAATCGAGTGTCTTCCAAAAGAAGAACTTTCAGTACTAAGAAATGTCCATTCAAAGTAATCACAACTCTGAAGCCCCTCCTCTGCTCAGCAAAGTGAACAGGACCCTGACTTGGAGTTCACAGTCGTGCCTGTTCCTGCCCACCAGGGGCTGTCATGGACCCCCTTCGGCAGTGAAGTGTGCGCACGATTCAGTCATTGCCCAGACAACTGCTGCTCAGGACGAGGACAGAGAACTGTGATATAAAGCTACACCCTGTGCCAGGAGTCCACTTTGGTGGGCAGTTGTCCAGCTGGCCGTGGTTCACCATGTTAGCACTTCACTGCACTGCTAAGCAGGACATGTGCCTAATCTTTGGGGGGCTGAAGGAAGTGCGTGGGCTTCAGAGTGAGGGCAGCAATTACAAAAATCTTTACTCTTTGGACCTGCAGATTTGGCTGTAAAGCCACAATCATTTCTTTCTGGAGTTTTCAACCTAAGGATGCTACAGTCACATCACAATCAAAACTAAAAAGAAATTCTTACTTCTTTTTGCAAAAGTGCCATGAAAACAAGGATGCGGTGTCTATGGTGTTCAGAGAGGACTCGATCTCTGCTGTGTGAGAGGAGCAGCAGCGCTGGGCACACTGGGGTGGGGGGTTCTGTGCCCCCAGAACTGTGTGCCTGGAAGACCCGGGACGTCATGTGAGGGTGTGTCCTCAGGCACAGACACTCTGAAACCTCGAGCAGAGTTAGGCTAAGGAGCGGGGTGGTCAGACGCCCCTCTGAAGGTGGAGAGCTCATAAAAAAGGAATAACAAAAACCAGATTCACTTGCCATCTAATCTAGTCTCTTGGGATCAGAGACTCATTAAGAAAACTTCCCTTCTTCAAGGCCAGTGCCCACAGGGAAATCATGAGCTCAGAGCTTGGAGCAAGGAGAGTGAAACGAGGCCAATGAGGACTCCTGGAGGGCTATAAATACCCCGTCTGCTTTGGTCCCTTAGATCAGACAGGACAACATGAGACGAGACAGGACATGACTTGTGTGGGGAGCCCTCCCTCCAGCCCAGGGGCCAACCCTTCACACACCCTAAGTTCTGTTTGTGAACACACCCAGTCTCCGTCCGCAGGCATCCAGAGAGGAGTTCAGATCGCTCCATGGAGAAGCCCAGCTCAGAACACCCGTCCAGGTGAGTCTGAGAGCCACGGAGGTACTTCTGAAAGACCCAGAGAAAATGAAAACTGAGACATTCTGGCTCAGGTCACATGAGATCAAAACAAGCCCAGGGGCAAGAGGTTCTCATGTTTTCTTGCTTGACTGACTAGTCAATTCATAACTTACCTAATTTGTGAACAAAACTGTCCACTGCACTCAACAATGCAAAGACCATGGGGACAGTGAAGAGACAGGAATGAAAATCCATTTGGATAAGTCTGGAGGAGGAATGGGAGGCTGAGTGTGGTTCCAAAAAAGGTAGGACAGAGCCAAGAAGCTGTGAAGTTAAGGTAGCAGGAAAACAAAGTATTAACCATGGTGGGTCGGCAGTGAGTGGGGTCTCACCTTTAGGATGGGGTACTCTAGAAGGTGATCTGTATTAGAAAGATTCAGACGATGGAGGTAGGTTGCCATACAAAGCAGTTAATGAGATAACAGTTTTAGATCTTCTCTCACATTAGGTACTCACAAAAGTAACTTTTTATTTACCACATCAATTGGGGGATACTAATGAGTTTTACTTTAAAATCAACTGGCAAATCTGCAGTTTTCTTATTTGTTGCTTTTTTCAATTATAAGCTCACTGTGCTCATTCTTACGCAGTTTATTAACTCAGGTATGAGTTTTTACGCTGCTTTGAGATTCAAATATTCAAACAGAATTGGACTTTTTCAAAATAAAGATTTTATGCTTAATTCTTCCATATATGTGTAGATGTTTGGCAAATGTTTGAATATATTCTATTTGGTGTGGTCCCAGTCAATCCTAGTGTGTCGCATCATGTATTTTAAACAGACTGTCTCTGCATTCTTAATCATCTAGTCTACACATTGTCTTCATACTTTCCATCTGTATTTCCTCATTTCTATGTCTCCTCACTTTTGTGAGGAGATACGTGGGAGAATAAATCCCTGCACCTCCTCCATGTAATAATTTAATAGTAAACTGTAAATACGAATGAAGTTGTTCTCAGGAGGTGTAGATTCCATGAATCAGCACTCATGCTGACGCCGCTCTACTTAACCTGGCTTTATTTTTCCTGCTCTTCTATTTATTTCATGAATTACAATTCCTTGACATATTCTCTATTTTATGAAATCACAGAAGTGAACAACCAGCCGAAGTCCGTGCTCAGTTAGACTTTACATTATGACAGTGGTGGCTGGGCACAAGGAGACGCGCATGTATGTTACGATGTTCTCAGGAATAAGTTAACACAGAAGACGGAGATACCACAGGGGCACCAGCAGGATTTTATGGAGTAATGTCGGGGGAGGCCGCTGCTTGTTGGGCAAGGAGCAAAACAAGGACCAGCGTACCTAGAAGGGGTGTCAAAGAGAGATCAAAACCTAAAACAAAAGGAATACTGCACAAAAACAAAAATTTGGAGAAGGGACAATCTTGTTCACTCTTGTATCATACATCAACATGTGGTTAAAAAAGTTGGAACAGGTACAAAAGAACAGTCAGATCAGGAGTCTGATATAAAAGTGATAACAGGCATGTGGAGTTACAGTGGTTCAGTCATCGCGGGCCCTTTGTACCCAAGGGATTTGTTCTATGTGCAACCTGACCTCTGTTGGGCTCCTTATTTATATGGTCGTTCCCTCGTTAGAAGAACTGACCAGTTTAAATACTTCTCCCTTTATATAGTGGATTCCAGATACTTAAATCAGACACGTCTTTACTCTGTGATGTAGCTTACCTACCAACACACACCACAGATATGACACACTTGCCCACCCACACACAATGACAGAGGGGCACTGGGGATCAGTTTCCGGGGTGCACCACTCAGGTAATGCAGCAGTTTCCTACTGCTTGACTGACTCTATCCTGCTCCATAACCCAAGGTCTGAGCCTGCTGATGTGGTCTCAGGATGTGAAAAATTCCTCTGCATGATCACACCACTTTAGCATGCCCCTGTCTTTCTCACCTTTTCATTACTTTTGTGAGACCACATTCATTATATAGCTTTTATACAATAAGTAACTATTTAGCAACTATACTCAACTAAACTAAGTCTAGGTGGGGTGCCGGGGTATTGTGAATACATTAATTTCTCGCTTTATATCATGGAGAGACTCGTGGAAACTGCAACTTCAAGAGAAATGATATATAGCAAAACCAACTTTATATTAAGTTAGTTGATAAAAATAACAATTAAATTTCCTATGGCAGATTTCTGGTCATGGAAACATCACCAAAATTCGAAATAAAGACCCTGACACTTCTAATATTAAAGCGTCTAATACTAATGTGGTTAAATTTACATTCCCTTTGTTACCATCCCAGCAGCTTTACCAGTCACCTGGAGCCAGGAAACCAGACCCAGGCTACGGCATTTACCCTCCTGGGGCTCTCCGAGGAGGCCTCGCTGCAGCCGCTCCTCTTCTGGTCCTTCTTGGCCATGTACTCGGTCAGGGTCACTGGAAATCTCCTTATCATCCTGGCCAGCATCACGGACCCGCACCTGCACACCCCCATGTACTTCTTCCTCTCCAACCTGCCCTTTGCTGACATCTGTTTCACCTCCACCACCGTCCCCAAGATGCTGGTGAACATCCAGACACAGAGCAAAGCGATAACCTACGCGGGCTGTGTCAGCCAGATCTTTTTCTTCATACTTTTTGTAGGACTGGACAACTTTCTCTTGAAGGCCATGGCCTATGACCAGTTTGTGACCATCTGCCACCCCCTGTACTATATGGTCATCACGAACCCCAAGTTCTGCGGCATCCTGCTTCTTGCATCCTGGGTGGTAAGTTTTCTGCATGCTCTCCTACACAGCCTGATGGTTTTACGACTGTCCTTTTGCACACGGCTGCAAATCCCTCACTTCTTCTGTGAACTGAGCCAGGTGATCCAGCTGGCCTGTTCTGACACCTTCCTCAATGAGCTGCTGATATATTTAGCAACAGGGGTTGTGGGGATGATTCCTCTCAGTGGCATTCTTTACTCTTACTCCAAGATTGTAGCCTCTCTCTTGAAAATCTCATTGACGAGCGGCAAGTACAAAGCCTTCTCCACCTGCGGGTCCCACATCTGTGTGGTCTCCTTGTTCTACAGGACTGGGCTGGGGGTCTACCTCAGCTCTGCAGGTACACGACTCCAGGAACAGTGCGATAGCCTCTGCTGGGTACACTGTGGTCACCCCGATGCTGAACCCCTTCATCTGCAGCCTTAGAAACAAGGACATAAAGCAGGCCCTAGTGAGACTCTGCAGCTGAAGAGCAGCCCCGTGCCAGAGACCGTGGCCCTAAGACCATCTGCCATGAGCAGCAGGGCTCAAAGTCCCTGAACCTGACCATGACAGTTTCATCAGTTAATCGGAGACAGCCTGTGGTTTGTCTCATGTACACAGTTTGATATCAGTAATTCATACATTATAAATATGTTTTCTGGGGCCTCCCTGGTGGCACAAGTTTTTAAATCTCAGCACTATGAAGATATCCACAGACACTGTAGCACCAGTTTGAACCCCAGAAAGGGAGCTTCCCACATGGCGAAGCAGACCTCTCCTGTCTCCCCGCTGCTTCCCTCAGCAGTGTACTTCAGTAGTTCCACCTGTTCTGCTCCCCACTCTGTCCCTGGGGAAACCTCTCACCACTCCACACCTCTGGCCTGCACCCAGCACTTGCATGTATGAATAAATCTTAAAAAAATGAACTTTACAATAAAAAAAATAAATATGTTTTCTGTATTTCCTTAATTATTTTTAACTGTTCAGTATACTGAATTCAGCCTTAGAAACAGGGACATAAAGCAGGCTCTAGTGAGACTCTTCAGTTTGGAGGACTTGCAAATTCTCTTTTTGTTTCAGGCCTTCTTAAATTCTTTTCTGATTTCTGACTTTTTACAATTTAACAGTCAGGTGTCATTTTGTAGGTCATTTTCACTTTGAAAAATTGGTGGTGTCCCTATTTCCTGCACATTTGTGCTTATTTCATTCTTTAGGTTTAGAAAATTCTCAGCTATGATTTTTTTGTAAAGGGTCTCCCCTTCCTCCTCACACTCTCTTCATCTTTGTGATTATCCGTTATCCTTATGTTTCCACTTCTAATTGAGTCTGACATTTTTTATAGCGCTGTGTCTATGACTTATTCCTGTTTTCGTAGTTTGGTGATTTATATATTTGATTCCTATCTTTCTGAAATTATTTTGTTTGCCAGTTCAGTTCTATTTAAAACACACCTATATTTGTGTTCATTTACATTCAGAGACTGTTTCTGTTCTTTTAATATTTTCAATCTCTCTGGTGAAGAACTCCCTTCTCACATCTGCATTCTACTGCCTGGCAGCGCCTGTCTCCCTTGGGTTCCCCTCCCAGAACTCGGGGAGGTGTATTTAGTGCTGCATTCAAGTCACTGTCTGAGAGGTCCTCTCATTCCCTGTCCTTTATTTATGAACTGGAACTTCCATTCTGCTTCCTTTTCTTCCTTGTGTTCAGATGCTCCTTGATTTCTTTGTATTTATGTAGCCTTATTTCCCATTTTGTAGTTGGGCTGCTGTGAGTTAGTTTTGGCTGTTTCTCTTTCTAGTTCTCCTTGGCTTGAGGTGCCTTAACTATCATCTCAGTCTGTTAGAAGTGAATCTGTCACCCCCACCGCCTCCCATTTCTCTCCAGACAAGCTCCATCTGGAGCTTCAGTGTCCTTACAGGCCTCCCACCTCCCTCTGGTACTTCCTGCCACTGACTGAGTCTCCTGGTGACTGGAACTGGGCTTAGCCCACTCAGTTTTGGGACTCAGTTGGCTTTAATATGAAGGGGGCACCCATTTGGGCTGTGCGCCAACTGCAAAGCTGTAGCCACAGGCAGTGACCACAGGCAAAGGGCACTGTACTCTAAGCTCTAATAATTAAAATAACACTGGATCATTAAAGGGGTACAGGAACAATAACCGACACAGAGACCAATGGATAGGATCAAGACCCCAGAAATAAATCACTTGTGGGAACAGTTAATCTAATATAGGAGTCAAAAACATACACTGGAGTAAAAGTCCTCAGGAATAAATGGTATTGGGATAATTGGATACACATGTGCAAAAGAATGAAACTAGATACTTGATTTCAACACACACTAAAATGAAATCAAAATGAGTAAAACACTTTGATATAAGACCAGAGACCATAACACATAGAACAAAACATTGGCGAAACACTCGAGCATATAAGTTTCAACTGTATTTGTGCATTCATGTCCAGCAGCAAGGGAAACAAAGGAGAATATAAATAATTTGGACTTTATCAAACTAAAATGCTTTTCTACAGTAAGACAATAGCACTAAAACTTACGACAGCCTACTTAATGGGAGTACATTTGCAAAATATAATTCTGACAAAGAGGTGGTATTAAATATACAAATAGTCCATTCAATGCAAGAAAAAAGAAACATCCAACCCAGTCAGAAAATGGGAAGACACACAGAGGGACAACAGGTATGAACATGCAAATCCTCACTTCTTAGCTGGGAAATGCAAATCAAAATCAGGAGCTACCTCCTCCCTCCTGTGAGAACGGCCCATACCAAAGAGTCCAGAAACAGGTGCTGGTGAGGAAGTGGAGAACAGGGAACCCTCCTACAGTGTTGGTGGGAACTTAGACTGGCCCCACCCCGATGGGAGGCTGATGGGGGTGTCTCAGAAGAATTAAGATGGAGCTGCCATATGACCTGGCAATATCACTCCTAGGCATCTACCCAAAGAACACACACAAATGCAGTGGGCAACTTGTATTCCCATGTTTACTGTAATATTATTTACAATAACCAACTGAGAAAACAACGGGAGTGTCCCCAAATAGGTTAGTGTATCAAGATGATGTGCTATATCAGTACAAGGGAACACTACTCGGGGGTCAAAACCGATAAACTCATACGTATTTTGGCAACATGGATGGAGCTGCGGGGATGACAGTAAGGGAAATAATTCAGAAGGAAAAAGAAAAATCATGGATGCTGTTACTTCGATGCCGGATTAGAGAAATCAGGCAAAGAGTCAGACAAAGACGATTCACGACCAGCTGTGAAAACAGACGACAGAACTGAGACTTTCCGAGGAGAGAGGTGGGGGCGCTCCAGGAGGAAGCACAGGGGAGTGTGCTGCTGGACAACGGGTACTTTGGTGACGGGAAAGCTGAGGCAACAGCACTGGAAGGGGGTGTCCAATATTTCCAAAAATACAAACAACAATGTAAACCAGCATTACTGCCAATAAAATAATTTCTTTCACTTATAAAATAAAATTGATTGTAACAAAATAGGGAACCAGAAGAATCAAACATTTGAAACAGCATGAAATTAAAAGAATGTATAACTTTAGACACAAATATTCAAATTGGTGAACTTAATTTCGATAATGAATTACTTTCCCCTAACTAGTATTATAGTAGCACATGTACATTCATCAGATGGGATATTCTCTATACCAAGGCAAAGGGGTAGAATCTCCATATTTATTTATTGTTTTTGTCCTCTAGTTACGATGGGATGTCATGAAATGTCACTTGAGCAGTGAATCTGAGACCTGCATAGCTCCCTTGGGTGTTGAGGTCCATCGTGTCCTGTTACTCACTGGCAGAGGGATTGTCAGATTCATGTGAGGTGTACAGCGGGCCAGGAGAAGCCTGGGGGGCTGAGAGGCCATTCCGGCAAAGCCGAGGTTGCCATTATGGTGCTTTATGTAACATCTAGGTACTTCCAAGAACGTGCTGAACTTGCACAGAGTCCCGGTACTAGAGTGTGAAAACATCCCTATAGTGTTGTGTGGCAACAAAGTGGAAATGAAGGATGGGAGAGTTAAGGAAAATCTAATGTCTTCCAAAAGAATTTTCAGTACTAAGAGGTGTCTGTCTGAAGTAACCACTACTTTGAGACCCTCCCTGGCTGCCAGCAAAGCAATCAGAGACTCTGACTTGGATTTCACTGTCACACCTGCTAGTGCAAACAAGGGGCCGTCATGGACCCTGCTCCTGCAGTGAAGTGTGGGCACGATTTAGAGTTGCCCAGACAGCCAGTGCTCGGGCCGAGTACGGTGACCTGTGAGATGAAGCTGCGCCCGGCGCCAGAGTCTACATTCCTGGGCAGCTGCCCGGGCTGGCCTTGGGGCAGTGTGTTAGCACTTCATTGAGCTGCTAAGCAGGACACACACCTAATATTGGGGGGACAGAAGAAGGTGTGTGGAATCGGAAGAAGGAAGTTAGTTACAAAATCTTCACTCTTTGGACATGCAGATTTAGCGATTTGGGAACACTTTTGTTTCCTTCTGGAGATTCCAACCTAAGGCTGCTACAATCATAGTGCAATCAAAAAAAAAAAAAAAGAAATTCATACTTGTTTTTGAAAAAGTGCCATGACAACAAGGAGTGCGGTATCTACGGTTTTTAGAGAGGACTCGGCTCTTGCTGCGTGAGAGAGGAGCAGCAGTACTAGACATATTAGGTGGGGTCTGTGCCCCCAGCACTTTGTGCCTGGAAGATGTGGGACGTCATAACATGACAGGTTCCTCAGGCACAGACATTCTGAAAACTTGAACACAGAGTTAGATTAAGATGCTTGGTGGTCAGACCTTCCTCTGGAAGGTGGGGAGCTCATGAAAAAGGAGTAACGAAACTGGATTCCCCTGACATCTAATCTAGTCTCTCGGGATCAGAGAATCATTAAGAAAACTTTCCCTTTGTCCAATCCAGTGTCCACAGGGAAATCATGAACTCAGAACTTGGAGCAAGGACAGTGAAACGTGGCTAATGGGGACACCTGCAGGGCTGTAAATACCGTGTCTGCTTCAGTCCCTCAGACTGTCCAAACTGGGACTGGAGAGGACAAGACTATGTGTGGGGAGCCCTCCCTCGGCCCAGGGGCAAATCCTTCGCACCCTCCTCAGGTCCTGTCTGTGAACACACCCAGTCTCCATCATCAGGTGTCCAGGGAGTAGTTCAGAGTGCTCCATGGAGAAGGCCACCTTAGAACACCCTTCTTGGTGAGTCTAAGAGCCATGTAGCCACTTCCGAAAGATCCAGAGAAAATGCAAACTAAGACATTTTGTTCAGGTCATACGAGATCAAAACTAGCCCGGGATCAAAGCTTCCCACATTTTCTTGCTTGACTGACTAGTCAATTTATAATTAATTTACTTAATTTGTGAACAAACTGTCCACTGCACTCAACAATACAAAGAGCATGCGGACAGTGGAAAGACGGGAATGAAAAGCCGTTTGGATAATTCTGGAGGAGGAAGGGGAGGCTGACCGAGGTTCCAGTAAAGGTAGGACAGAGCCAAGAAGCTGTGAACTTTGGACAGGAGGAAAACAAAGTATTAAACATGGTGGGTAGGCAGTGAAGAGATGGTCTCACTTTCAGTATGGTATATACTGGAAGGTGATGTGTATTAGAAAGATCCAGATGATGGGAGGTAGGTGACCGCACAAAGCAGCTAATGAGATGAACAGTTTGTAGATCTTCCCAAATAGTAGGTATTCACCGAAGTAACACTTTTCACTTACCACGTCAACTGGGGGATGTTAAAGAGTTTTACTCTGCAACCACTTGTAAATCTGCATAGTTTTGCTTGTTGGTATTTTGCTTATTTCAATTATAAACTGACTGTTCTCATTCTTCACAGTTAACTTAAGAACTCCAGCCTGAGTTTTCTTTTTTGTGAGTCAAATATTCAAAAAGAATTGGAGTTTTTAAAAAAATGTTTTATCTTGATTTTTCTGTATATGTGTAGACGGTTGGGCAAAATGTTTGCAAGTTTTCAATTTGGTGTGGTCCTCGGTCAATGCTAGTGTGTCCCACCGTGTATTTTAAATAGGCGGTTTTCCCTGCATTCTGCATAATCTAGTCTATAGATTACATTCATATTTCACATCTCTTTTTCCTTATTTCTGTCTTCTCACTTTTGTGAGGAGATATGCGGGAGAATAGACCCCTGTAGCTCCTCAATACTTTAATTTTATAGTAAACTGAAAATACAAACGAGGATGTTCTCAGGAGCTGTGGATTCCATGACTAGCATTAATGTTGATGCCGCTCTATCTAACCAGGCTTTGTTTATCCTAGTATTCTATTTATTTTATGAATTACAATTCCTTGATCTATTTTCTATACTACGAAATACCAAAAGTGAATCAAGTAGCTGAAGTCCCTACTCACTTGGACTTTACATTATGACAGACGTGGTCAAGCACAAGGAAGACGCCACTGTGAGATGATGTTCTCAGGAATAAATAACAGAGAGGACAGGCAGAGACCGTGCGGCACAGCAGGATTTTATGGAATAATGTCTGGAGAGGCCACTACTTGTTGGACGAGGAGAAAAACGAGGGCCAATGTATCTATTAGGTGTGTCAAAGAGAGATCAAAAGATAAAGCCCAAGAAAAACAAAAGAAACATTGCACGCGCGCACACACACGCGCACACACACACACACACACACACACACACACAAACTAGAGACAGGCAATCTCGTTCACTATTGCATCACATAACAATGTGTGGTCCTATGAGTTGGAACAGGCACAAAAACAACAGTCAGATCAGGAGTTTAATGTAAAAATCAGTACAGGCAAGTGGAGAATAGTGGTTCAGTCAGTGCGGGTCGCAGGGAACTGGTCTCTGTGCAACCCGATCTCAAACCAAGGTCTGACCCCTAATGGATATGAGTCTCAGGATATATGAAAAATTCCTCTTGCATGTGCAAGACTACTTTAGCATGTCCCTGTCTTTCTTTCTCAACTGCCATTATCTTTTGAGAGCACATTCTTTATATAGTTCACACAGTAGGTATTTATTTAGTGACTATTCCCAACTAAGACAGGCTGGGGTGTCAGGGTATAGCGAATACATTAATTTCTCACTCAATATCATGGATGGATTCTTGTCAACTGCAACTTTAAGTGAAATGATATATAGCAAAACCGTCTTTATCATAAGTTAGTTGATATAAATAAGAATTAAATTTCCTGTGGCAGATTTATAGTCACAAAAACATCAACAACTTCTAAATAAAGACCTTGACACTGCTAATATTAAACAGTATTTGGATTCATTCATCTATTCACTTATCTCCCAATCAGCTTATCCCAGTCAGGGCTGAGGGAAATGGGGCCCTGGCAAGAAGCAGATGGTGCAACGGAACTGACCCCCCCAGGATGCTGCCCCGGCACACGGCGGTGGGCCACACGCACACCGCTGGGGGTGTAGACTGGCCCAGCCCTCACAGAAAGCTGTACGGAGGTGTCAAAACTTGAAACATGGATCTACTGTTTGACCCAGTCATTCTACTCGTAGGCATCTACCCAAAATATGAAAAACTAATTGAAAGCAAACTTGCATTCCCAAGCTCATTGCAGCACTGCATTACAGCTGGAACACCCTAACATATGAGTAGATCAGAAGATGCAGTATATACACATAACGGGATACTACTACGCAATCAAAAAGATGAACCGTATGTAGCAACATGGAAGGAACTTGAAATAATCATGCTAAGTGAAATAAGTCATGAGAAAGATAAATACAAGATGGTGAGACTAATGTGTGGAATACAAAGTAACTAAACAGATGAAGACAGCTAAAAAACTGACCCTTGATATACCTCACTACAGGATTTAGACACTGGGTGGGGGGCGGGCTGGGGCAAGGGGAAAGAACACAGAAGGAAGGAGGCAAAGCGGTCTGTGGTGGCGGATATGGGTGAGTTGATGTGGGTGCACTCTGATGCAATACCTGAGGGGGGTACCCAGTATCCCCTAAGTTACAAATTTTCTCACAAAACAAATCCTGTCCCCACCAAGTCACTGGGCACCATCACTCCCGGCCCTGTCCTGGGACATGCCGTCCCGCACGCCAGGTGCTCCTCTCCCTCTCCGAGCTTCCCCCGCAGGGATGTGGGGCCGCTATTCCCACGGCTGTGGCCTTCTCTGTGTTTTCACTGGAGAAGTGTCATGTCCCCCATCTGCCCCTTTTTGGGTTATATTGTTTAGTTCTGTTGAGCCCTATGAGCTCCCGGTAGACCCTGGGCATTAGTCACGTGGAGGGTGCAGGTGTGCAAGGATCTTCTCCCATTCCGTAGGGTGTCTGTTTGTTTTAATGGTCATTTCTTTTGATCTTGATGCACCATCATCTGTTTATTTTGTTCTTGCTCCTCATGCCAGTAGAGTAGAATCCTCAGAGATGTTGTGACGCGAACGACTCAGCTTGTTTTTCATGTTTACTTCTATGTGTTTTGTGGTTTCAGCTACATCCCAGCCTTTTTTCCACCTTTATTAATTCCTGGCTGTGTCGAGTGGTGGTCTAGTGTAACGTCTGTGGCATTTCTTGTCCACTTTTCCCAAAACCAGTTGTTCCAGAGACTCTCCTTTCTCCATCGTGTACTCATAGCTCCTTTGTCATAAATTAACTGTTCATTAAAACATGGGTTTATTTAGGGCTTTCTAGCACATTAATCTATGTCTGTTTTATCCTAACACTCTATTCTTTTGATCACTACAGCTTTGCAGTATATTTTGAACTGGGAAGTGTGATGCCTCCAATTTTTCTTCTATGTTGAGAGAACTTTCACTACCCAGGCACAATTGTGGTTCCCAATAAATCTCAGTTATGTTTCTTAATATCTTTGAGGAATTCCATTGAATCTTTGACAGGGTTTGCCCCTGTCTTTTTGTGTGTACCACCTCCTTAATTTTTCTTCATTCTTGCAGTTTTGCAATGATATTTTGTGGATTTAATGCAGAAGTCAGTTTGTGGTGGGATAACATTCCGTCTCTACATGCTTGTGGTGTGCTGGCTGGGAAGGATAAACAGTCCTCATTCTATGGGACTGTCCGGGCTATCTTTATCACCTGGGGCAGCCTCAGATTCAGTCTCCCTACAGCTAGCACAGCAGGTGTGTGCAGGGCAGGGCAGGATGCGGAGATCTTGGTGGTAAGGGATGCTGGGGGCTCTTGTTCTTATTCCTCCTGTAGGGGATGCCACTCCTCAGGGGACCCCTCCTTGCACCAGAACAGCTTATGGGCTCTTTCTCGATGCTGGTGTCATCGGGTCTGACGTGCAAGGGCTGGTGGTGCCTCCAGGGACTGCGGTCTAGGCTGTGTGTGCGCAAAAAGGAAAGTGCCGTGTTTGGTCTTTCGAGAGCCCAAAGAAGGGACGGCGCCAGAGCCTCAGATGCAGTTCACCTGAGCAACCCCGGACCCGGGTTTCGCATGTGGGATTGCTGGACCACATTGGATGTCTGGACACTAACATGGTGACCAAGACTCTGAGGTCACAGTCGTGAATAGACTGAGAGGAGTGGCAGCCCCGTTCCTGGGCAGAGAGACAGAATCTCCGCATGGTGGAGACACTCCTCTCCGTGTCCAGGGGAGGGAACAATATCGGTTACGTAGGTGGTAAAAAAAATTGAGCCTCTTGCACAGCACGGGCTACTGGTCTCTGCCAGTGAGCACTTGGGACGCTCCACGTGAAAGTTTTGAGAAAAAGGTCACTGTGGGTGGTCGCCCACAGCCGATGCTGTCAGGGCCTCTGCAGAGGCCCCGATGTCTAGACAGCACCGCCGGCTGGGCAGAGTCCCAACCTCCTTTCCCCTGGAGGCCGCCAGCTCTCTCAGCCCGGACGCCTCCTGGAGCGTTTTCTGTGTGGTTAGTCTCAATTTTTTGCTGGACTCGTATTAGTGAGACCCTTAAGTCTTTACGGGGCTGCTTTCCTTCAGGGACAGCATCTAGTTACGGATGTGAGAAGGACAAGGCTGGTGTTTCCTGGCCTGCCTTGCTGCCGACGTCACTCTTGATGCCTTTCCATCGTCATGTCTACTCCTCGTGCCCTACAATGGTTTCCTCTCTCACCTGGCACATGGCAGATGTCACTGCAACATCATCAGACTCCCCTTGTACCTCACATACATGGGCACCTGTGGACAACTAAGCCACTGAACTCAATTCTCAGCTCCACCTCAGCGCAGAGGACACAACGGCCTAAGAGCAGATCAGAAAGCGTGTGCGGCTGCAGGAAGTAAATGACCCACACTGCAGGCAAAGAGAGGCACAGATCAGACATACAGCCCCAGTGGAAGCTGTCTTCCACAACCAAACATTCAGAAGTTACACAAAATATAAGTGGAAGGAGAAAGGAATTACAATTTACAGAGGTAACAAATTACAGATAATTTCTATATGTCAGGCATGACATATACAGTCAGGCATGGCACAGGGAACACAATACACACAGTGGAACACAGCAAATGTGGAATATCATGTGCACGAAATTCACACGTCAGCAGGATATCCTGGCCTCTGCTAACTCTCTAAGTCACCCCTAACTTGGAGAGCCCTTGCAAGTCACTACTTCTGGGTTCTATAACTGCACCAGGCGCACTCCTGAACTGACATCTTTTTCTAGCTATTTCTCTAAACCCAAATGTTTTTCCATGGATACACTGTTGCCATGTGATAGATCCTGTATTGTAAGTCCCACTGCCTTCAGATCGTTTTGTTCAGCGTCTCCTCATCAGAAGTAATTACATAAGTTCCCTCTACACTCTGCCTCTAATCCAACTGCATTATTTTACTTAACAATAATAATCACCATATGAAACATTATTTACTTATATTCTATTGTGCCCAGGCCACATCCATACCGGGAAGAGACCTTATTTAGGGCTTGAAGTTTTCAAAGTCCGTCCCCCTGCTTTTTCTCCATAATACCAACAATCTTTGGATAAGAACATTGGTAAAAGTATATTAAAAAAAATCTCAGCATATTTCCAAAGAGAATTTTGACTTGGAAATATGTTTATATTGGATGTAAGTATGGCTACTTACTTCCAGCATCAAGAGAAGGTGGGCCATTCAATATCCTTGAAAATTTCAGGTAACAGGCATTAGATTTATAACATGAAGTTTATGAACTGAGTGTATAAATTTACATTCCTTTTGTTTCCATCCCAGCAGCTTTACCAGTCACCTGGAGCCAAGAAACCAAACCCAGGCTACAGGTTTTACCCTCCTGGGGCTCTCCGAGGAGGCCTCGCTGCAGCCGCTCCTCTTCTGGTCCTTCTTGGCCATGTACTCGGTCACGGTCACTGGAAATCTCCTGATCATCCTGGCCAGCATCATGGACCCGCACCTGCACACCCCCATGTACCTCTTCCTCTCCAACCTGTCCTTCGCTGACATCTGTTTCACCTCCAACACCATCCCCAAGATGCTGGTGAACATCCAGACACAGAGCAAAGCCATAACCTACGCTGGCTGTCTCAGCCAGTTATTTTTCTTCATACTTTTTGCTGGACTGGACAACTTCCTCTTGACGGCCATGGCCTATGACCGGTTCATGGCCATCTGCCACCCCCTGCACTACATGGTCATCATGAACCCCAAGTTTTGTGGCATCCTGCTTCTTGCATCCTGGGTCGTAAGTTTTTTGGATTCTCTCCTACACAGCTTGATGGTTTTACGACTGTCCTTTTGCACACAGCGGCAAATCCCTCACTTCTTCTGTGACCTGAGCCAGGTGATCCAGCTGGCCTGTTCTGACACCTTCCTCAATAAGCTGGTGATATATTTAGCAACAGGGGTTCTGGACATTATTCCTCTTGGTGGCATTCTTTACTCTTACTCTAAGATTGTAGCCTCTGTTTTGAAAATCTCATCGACGAGCGGCAAGTACAAAGCCTTCTCCACCTGCGGGTCCCACCTCTGCGTGGTCTCCCTGTTCTACGGGACGGGGATGGGCGTGTACCTCAGCTCTGCGGCTACCCACGACTCCAGGGACAGTGCTATAGCTTCGGTCATGTACACTGTGGTCACTCCCATGCTGAACCCCTTCATCTACAGCCTTAGAAACAAGGACGTAAAGCAGGCGCTAGTGAAACTTTTCAGCTGAAGAGAAGCCCTGGTGTGCTCGCCCCCTGCCCTCAGATTGTCTGGCCATGAGCAGCTGGGCTCAACATGCAGGATCTAAACCACGATAGTTTCATCAGTTAATCAGCTACGACCTGTGATTTGTCTCATGTACAGAGTTTGATATTGTTCCCGGAAGCCAGGTGCCTCAGCAGTGGGAGCCGGGAGGAGCAGTGGTGGTCCCTCACCATTTGTTGCACGCAAGTCTGTTGTGACAGTTGATCTTTCTGTAACATTGTATTTCCTGAACCCTGCTGTTCCACACATATCATTGTGGCCGTTGGCCCTTTTTGCAACAAGTGTATTTCCTTCACCCTGCCTCTCCATACAGGACTGTTGTGCCAATCAGACTTAAGCGTGGGATACCCTAAAGAGAATATGAGCCAGGATCAGAGAAAGGCAGGGAGAGGAGGGAGAGAACGGTAGGCCAAGCGAAGGGAGGAGAAGCGCCCCAGAGAGAAAGAGAGAGACCAGGCCCAGGAGAGAAGAAGCCCCCAGAAGACAACGACAACGAGGACACCGGCTGCCTGAAGAAGAAATAATATGTTTCCAGACTCCGAAGAAAGAAGGGGAAGTCTCCATTCCCCGCCTTGAGGGAGGAAACAAAGCATCCAGCAGCTGCCCTCTGAGGGAGGAAAAGAAGCTGAAGGACTCTGTCAGATTCTGGGCCTCCATTCTCTCTCTGACATTGCCTGAAGGAGCACCAAAGGCCCTGGGCCTGGTGTCTCAGGAGCCGTTTTTGGTATAACCCAATACCTTACAAAGAGATCACTAGATCTCAACACACCCTAAAATCAACTCAAAATGAATAAAAGACTTTGACATAAGACCCAAAACTATGACACATAGGAGAAAATATAGGCAAAATACCCTATGTTATAAATTTCAACTGTGATTGTACATTCATCTCCAGCAGCAAGGGAAACAAAGGAAAATATAAATAATTGAGACTATATCAAACTAAAATCCTTCTGTACAGTAAAAGACAATAGCACTAAAACAATATGACAACCTACTTAATGGGAGTGTATCTGCACAACATAATTCTGACAAATAGATGATATTAAAGATTTACAAATAATCCATACAACACGCAAAAAAGAAAATATGCAACCCAATCAGAAAACGCGCACAGGAGCCACTGGGCACTTCTCCAAAGAAGACACACAGAGGGGCAACAGGCAGGACAATGCAAATCATCACTTCTTAGCAGGGAAATGCAAATCAGAATCATGAGCTACCTCCTTCCTCCGTGAGAACTGCCCATACCAAAGAGTCCAGAAACAGGTGCTGGTGAGGATGTGGGAAACAGGGAAAACAGGGAACCCCCCCTACACTATTGGTGGGAATGCACTGGCCCAGCCGCTATGGGAAGCTGATGGAGGTATCGCAGAAGATTAAATGGATCTGCCATATGACACCGAAATTCCACTTCTAGGTATCTCCCCAAAGAACACAAATACACAAATTCCCATGTTCACTGCAATATTATTTACTATAACCTAAATAATGAAATAACTTATGACCCAAATAAAGGTGAGTGGATCAAGGAGATGTGCTATCTCTACACAAGGGAATACTACTCAGGGGTCAAAACAGATGAACTCGTAACTACTGTGGCAACATGATGGAGCTACAAGGGATGGTGCTAAGGGAAATAATTCAGAAGAAGAAAGAAAAATCACGGATGGTGCTACTTATATAGAGAATCAGAGAAACCAGGCAGAGTCAGACACAGCCGATTCACAAGAAGCCCATGAAAGCAGACGACAGACCTGAGACACTCAGAGGCGGAGACGTGTGGGGAGGCCTAGACGGGAGTACAGTGGAGTGTGCAGAGGGACGACGGGAACTTTGGTGATGGGAAAGCACTGGAAGGGGGTGCTCTAAGTTTGCAAAATATAAACAACAATGTGAACCAGCACCACCTCCAGTAAAAATAAGGAAATCATTTCTTTCCCTTGTGAAATAAATACAATTGATTATAACAAAAGAAAATAGGGAACCAAAAATGTAATATTTGAATAGGCATGAAATTAAAAGTATGTAGAACTTTAGACAAAATGTTCAAATTGGTGGCCTTAATTTTAATAATGGATTATTTTCCCCAACAGGTAACAAAATGGCACGTTTATATTTACCTGAGGGAAAGTTACACAGAGTTAATGGGGTTGAATCTCCATGAGATTTCATGAAACATCATTTGACCAGTGAACTTGAGACGTGTGAGCACCCTTGGGTGTCGCGGTCCATCAAGTCCTTTTGCACACTGACAGAGGATCTGTCAGGTTCAGGAAGGTGCACAGCTGGTCAGGGGAGGCCTGGTGAGCTGAGAGGCCATTGTGGCCAAGCCCAGTGTGCTGTTGTGGTGCTTGATTTAACATCGAGTTACCTCCAAGAATGGGTTTCACTTGCACAGAGACCCCGTACAAGGGTGTGAAGACGTCCCTGTTGTGTTGTGCGGCAACAAAGTGGACATGAAGGATGGGAGAGTTAAGGACAATCTAGCGTCTTCCAAAAGAATTTTCAGTACTAAGATGTGTCTGTCTAAAGTAACCACTATTTTGGGCCCTTCCTCTGGCTCAGCAAAGCGATCAGAGACCCTGACTGGGGGTTCACAGTCACGCCGGCTCCTGCCCCCCAGGGGCTGTCTTAGACGCTGCTCTGACACTGATGTGTGGGCACGATTCAGAGGATGCCCAGAAAACTGCTGCTTGGAACGAGGACAGTGACCTGGGAGACAAAGTGTGCCAGGTGCCCAGAGTCCACTTTTGTGGGCAGTTGCCTGGGCGGGCCGTGTAAGCACTTTACTGTACAACTAAGTAGGACATGCACCTAATCTTTGTGGGGCTGAAGGAGGGGTGTGGGCTTCAGAGTGAGCGAGGCAGTTACAAAAATTTTTACTCTTTGTACATGTACATTTAGCTGATTGGGAACACAGTCGTTTCCTTCTAGAGTTTCCAACCTAAGGCTGCTACAGTCACATCACAAGCAAAACAGAAAAGAAACTCCTACTTCTTTTTGCCAAAGTGCCATGAAAACAAGGATGCGGTGTGTACACTTTTAGAGAGGAACTCAGCTCTCTGCTGTGTGAGAGAGGAGTAGCAGTATTAGACATATGGGGGGGGGGGGGTTCTGTGTCCCCAGCACTTTGTGCCTGGAAGACCCGGGACGTCATGTCAGGACGGGTCCTCAGGCACAGACACTCTGAAAACTTCAGCAGAGTTAGACTAAGGAGCAGGGTGCAAAAACAACAATCAGATCAGGGGTCTAATTTAAAAATCATTACAGGCAAGTGGAGTGCAGTGGGTCAGTCAGCGCAGGTCCCTCTATCCAGGGGAACTGTTCTCTGTGCACCCTGATCTCAAACCAAGTCCCGACCCCTACTGATGTGAGTCTCAGGATATGAAAAATTCCTCTTGCAAGTTCACAACTACTTTAGCATGTTCTTCTCTTGTTTTCTTAACTCGTCATTTATTTTGTGAGACCACATTCTTTATATAGTTCACACAATAGGTATTTACTTAGCGACTATTCCCAACTAAACTAAGACAGGCTGGGGTGTCGGGGTTTAGAGAATATATTAGTTTCTCATTCAATATCATGGATACATTCTTGCCAACTGCAACTTTAAGTGAATATATAGGGAATTTAAACGATATATAGAAGAACCATCTCTATCGTAAGTTAGTTGATATAAGAATTTGCTATGGTAGATTTACGACCACAAAAAAATCACCAAACTTCTCAATAAGGACCCTGACACTGCTAACATTAAACAGTATTTGGATTCATTCACCTATTCACTTATCTCCCAGTCAGTTATCCCAGTCAGGCTGAGGGTAATGGGGCCCCGTTCAGATGAGGCAATGGAACTGACCCCGCCAGGATGCTGCCCCGGCACACAGCGGTGGGGCCACACGCACACTGATGCGCATATAGACTGGCCCAGCCCTCACAGAAAACAGTACAAAGGAGTCTGAAAACATGAAACCTGGATCTACTAGTAGGCATCTATCCCAAATATGAAAAACTAATTTTAAAGAAAAGCTGCACTCCCATGTTTATTGCAGCACTATATATTACAGCTGAAACACCCTAACATATGACTAGATCAAGAAGATGCTGTATATACACACAATGAAATACTACTCAGCACTCAAAAAGATAAACTTAGACCATCTGCAGCAGCCTGGAAGGAGCTTGAAATAATCATTTTAAGTGAAATAAGTCATTAGAAAGATAAATACCAGATGGTGAGACTAAAATGTGCAATATAAAGTAAGTAAACACATGTAGACAAGCTGAAAAACTGACCCTTTATAGCTGACTACAGAACTGAAACACGGGGCAGGGTGGGGCAGCCTGGAGAAGTGGGAAGAACAAAGAGGGAAGGAGGCACAACAGTCTGTGGTGGTGGATATGGGAGAGTTGATGGTGGGTACACTCTGATGTAATACCTGAGGGGGGTACTCAGTATCACCTCAGTTACAAATTTTCTCACAAAACAAATTCTGTCCCCACCAAGTCACTGGGCACCATCACTCCCGAGCCCCTGTCCTGGCGACATGTCCTTCTTATTCTAAGATTGTAACCTCTGTATGAAAATCTCATCGACGAGCGGCAAGTACAAAGCCTTCTACACCTGCGGGTCCCACCTCTGCGTGGTCTCCCTGTTCTACGGGACTGGGGTCGGCGTGTACCTCAGCTCTGCGGCTACCCACAACTCCAGGGACACTAGCATAGCCTCAGTCATGTACACTGTGCTCACTATCATGCTGAACCCCTTCATCTAGAGCATGACGAACATGGACATAAAGCGGGCCCTAGTGAGACTCTGCAGCTGAAGAGCAGCCCTAGTGTGCCAGAGACCGCTGCCCTCAGACCATCTACCAAGAGCAGCAGGACTCAAAGTCTAAGAACTAAACCATGAAACTTTCATCAGTTAATGAGAGACAACCTTTGGTTTGTTTCATGTACAGAGTTTGATAGTGTTACTGGAACACAGCTGTCAATAGTGGAGATGGCAGGAGCAGTGGTGGTCTTTCACCCACTGCTCCACACAAATTTATTGTGGCAGTTGACCTTTTATGTAACAAGTGTATTTCCTGGACCCTCCTCTCCCACAACTCAGTTGTGCCAAACAGATTAATGGGTGGGCCACCCTGAAAGAGAATGTAAGACAGTGTGCGAGGGAGGCACCGAGAGAAGAGTGTGAGAAGAGGGAGTGAAGGGAAGGCGAGATCAAGAGAGGAGAGGCGCCCCAGAGAGAGAGGGAGAGCAGACCCAGATAAAGAAGGAAGCCCCCAGAAGATGACGAAAATGATGACAGCACCAGCTTCCTGAAGAACGAAGAAGATGGTTCCAGATTCCGAAGAAAGAAGGGGAAGACCCGGTTCCTGGCCTTGAGGGAAGAAAAGAAGTATCCAGCAGCTGTCCTCGGAGGAGGGAAAGAAGCTGAAGGACTCTGTCAGACACTGGGCCTTCCTCCCTGTCTCTAAATTTCTGGAAAGGAGCACCAAAGGCCCTGGGCCTGGTGTCTCAAAGAGCTGTTTGTTGGTATAACCCAACATCTAACAAAAAGCTGTTAACACTGGATGTCTCTGACGCTACTCCTGAAGGACAAGTGGTGACCATCACTACTGGCCAGTGCAGGCCTGCATTTCTACTGATGCTTTCTGGGTGAGATAGCAGGCCCCTTCTGGATATAATAAGCTCTCTGTTTCCCTCTCTGTATTATAAACCCCATGTTGTTGTTGTTCCTATAGCCTGAGGTCCCTCGCAATTATGAGCTCAGGTGAGAACACACACACTGTGATCTCTCCTCTTATCAGTCACTGTCCTTTGTTATTTTTGGTCTTTTGGACTTTTGGGGCTTTTTGGTGGCTTTTGCCTCAGCGCCTGGGCAGTTTTGCCTATTGCCCCATTTTCAATATCAGTTTTTTATACATTAGAAATATGTTTTCTGTATTTCCTTAATTATTTTAAATTGTTCTATATACTGGGTTCAACCTTAGAAACGACATAAAGCAGGCCCTAGGAAAACTCTTCAGGTTGGAGGCCTTGCAAATTCTCTTTTTGTTTAAGGCCTCCTCTAAATTATTTTCTTACTTCTGACTTTTTACAGTTTAACAGTGAGGTGTTACGGTGAAGATCATTTTCACTTTGAAATCTGGGTGTTATCTCTACTTCTTGGACATGGGTGCTTATTTCATTCTTCAGGTTTAGAAAATTCTCAGCTATGGTTTTTTTGAAAAGTGTCACCCATCCCCTCTCGCTCTCTCTTCAGCTTCTGGATTATCCATTATCCTTATGTTTCCATTTGAATGGAGTCTGACATTTTATGTAGTGCTTCCTTATTTTTCCTGTGTGTATGTCTTATTTCTCTGTTTTCCCAGTTGGGTGATTTATCCATTTAAATTCTCTCTTAATGAAATTATTTTGATTACCAGTTTAATTCTACTTAAAACACTTCCTATATAGGGGTTCATTTACATTCAGAGACAAAATCTTTTGTGTTTTTTTTAATATTTTCTTCCTCTTTGATAAAAAATATTCTTATCACATCTTTTTTCTAAGGTCTTACAGCTGTTTGTCTCCCTTGAGGTCCCCTCCTATAACACCCTGGTGTATTTAATGCTGTTGCATTCAAGACACTATCTGAGAGGTCCTCTTGTTCTCTCTACTTATGAGCCAGAACTTCTGTTCTGCTTTTCTACCTTCTTGTGTTCAGATGCTCCTTGATTTCTAAGTATTTATGTCACCTTATTTCCATTTTGTAGTTGGGGTGCTGTGGGTTAGTTTTCACTGTTTCTCTTTCTAGTTCTCCTTGGTTTGAGGTACAGGCAGTGGGATGGAAATAGTGTCTCAGTGTGTTAAAAAGTGAATCTGTCACCCCAACTGCCTCATCGCTCTCTCCACAGCAAGCTGCAATTTTGCCTCAGTGTCCTTGTATCTCTGCGCACCTCTCTCTGGTACTTCCTGCCATGAATGAGTCTCCCGGTGACTGGAGCTGGGTCTAGCCCACAGGGTTCAATCTCTGGACTCAGTTGTCCTTGACATGAAGGGGATACCCATGTGGGCTCTGTGCCCATTGCATGATTGGCCACTGGCAAGGACCATAGTCAATGGTCACTATACTACAAAAGTATAATAATTAAAATAATACTGGACCATTAAAATGGTACTGGAGCAATAACATACACAGAGACAATGGGACATAATCAAGACACCAGAAATAAACCACTTACAGGAAAAGTTAATCTAAAATAGGAGCCCGGAACATACACTGGAGCAAGGAAAACCTCTTCAATAAATGATACCGGGAAAACTGGACACATACATGCGAAAGTGTGAAACTAGATGACTTTATCTCAACACACACACAAATCAAATAAAAATGAATGAAAGACTTTGATATAATACTCAAAATGATAACACATACAGAAAACATAGGCAAACACTCATCATATAAATTTCAACTGTGTTTGTGGATTCACCTCCAGCAACAAGGGAAAAAAAGGAGAAAATAAATAATTGGGACTACATCAAACTTAAATGATTCTATACCGTAAAAGACAATAGCACTAAAACGGTAAGACAGCCTACTTGATGGGAGTATATTTGCACACATAATTCTGACAAAGAGGTGATATTAAAGATTTACAAATAATCTATACAATGCAAGAAAAAGAAAAAATGCAACCCAATCAGAAAATGGGCACAGGAGCTACCTGGGCACTTCTCTAAAGAAGACAGAGGGGCAACAGGCATAAAAAATCGAATCATCACTTCTTAGCAGGGAAATGCAAGTCAAACTTATGACCTACCTACTCCCT
This sequence comes from Scalopus aquaticus, assembly GCA_004024925.1. Classification (NCBI taxonomy): domain Eukaryota; kingdom Metazoa; phylum Chordata; class Mammalia; order Eulipotyphla; family Talpidae; genus Scalopus; species Scalopus aquaticus. The sequence continues at coordinate 59,436 of PVIJ01009665.1, forward strand.
CCTGTGAGAACGGCCCATACCAAAGAGTCCAGAAACAGGTGCTGGTGAGGCTGTGGGCAACAGGGAACCCTCTTACACTGTTGGTGGGAATGCACTGGCCCAGCCACTATGGGAAGCCAGATGGGCGTGTCTCAGAACACTTAATGGATCTGCCATATGACCTGGCAATCCCACTCATAGGCATTTACCAACAAACACAAACATACAAATTCAGTGGGAAACTTGGATTCCCATGTTTATTGCAATATTATTTACATTACCCAAATTATAGAAACAAATTTAGTGTCCCAAAACACGTGAGTGGATCAAGGAGATGTGTTATATCTACACAAGGGGACACTACTCAGGAGTCAAAACAGATAAACTCGTACCTATTGTGGCAACATGGATGCAGCAGCAAGGGATGATGCTAGGGGAAATGATTCAGAAGGAGAAAGAAAAATCATGAATAGTGTTACTTCCATGTAAAATTAGAGAAACCAGCAAAGAGTCAGACACAGCCGAATTAAAAACCAGCCCTTGAAAGCAGACGACAGAACTGAGACATTCAGAGGCAGAAATGTGGTCGGGGAGCCCCAGGCGGAAGCACAGTGGAGCGCGCAGGTGGACGACGGGAACTCTGATGACGGGAAAGCTGAGGTTACAGCCCTGGAAGGGGGTGTCCTACATTTTGTAAAATACAGACAACACTGTAAACCAGCATTACCAACAATAAAAGAATTTCTTTCTATTATAAAATAAATTTAACAAAATAAAATAGTGAACCACACAACTCAAACATTTGAAACAGCATGAAATTAAAAGACTGTGTAACTTCAGACACAAATATTCAAATTGGAGACCTTCATTTTAATAATGAATTATTTTCCCTAACTGGTAACAAAAAGGCATTTATATTTATCTGATGGGAAGTTCGCAATACCAAGTTAATAGGATAGAATCTCCACATTTATTATTTTCTTACTCTAGTTCTGGTGAGATTTCATTAAATGTCACCTGACCAGTGAATCTCAGATTCGTGTAGCTACCTTGGTGTTGCAGACCATCGTCTCCTGCTGGACACTGACAGAGGGGCTGTCAGGGTCATGGGTGGTGCATAGCGTGTCAGGGGAAGCCTGGGGCCGAGAGGCCATTGTGGCCAAACCCAGGGTGCCGTTATGGTGCGTGATGTAACATCCAGTTACTTACACGAATGTGCAGAAATTGCACAGAGACCCAGTACTAGAGTGTGAAAATATCCCTATAGTGTGTGTGGCAACAAAGTGGACATGAAGGGCGGGAAAGTTGAGGAAGGAAGATCTAGTGTCTTACAAAAGAAGAATTTTCAGTACTAAGATGTGTCCCTCCAAAGTAACCACAACTTTTGGCCCTTACTCTGGATGCAGCAAAGCGATCAGAGACCCTGACTGGGAGTTCACAGTCACGCCTGCTCCTGCCCACCAGGGCCTGTCAAGGACCCTGCTCCAGCATGGAGTGTGGGCAAGATTTAGAGGTTGCCCAGACAACTGCTGCTCAGGACGAGGACAGTGACCTGTGAGATGAAGCAACGCCCTGTGCCAGGAGTCCACTTTCGTGGGCTGCCGCCCAGGCTGCCTGTGGCACAGCAGGTAGGCACTTCACTGCACTGCTAAGCTGGAAACACACCTATTCTTTGGTGTGCTGAAGGAGGTGCATGGGTTTCCCAGTTAGGGTGGCAATCACAAAAATCTTTACATTTTGTACCTACAGATTTACCTGTAGAGACACAGTCATTTCCTTCTGGAATTTCCAATTAAGTCTGCTACAGTCACATCACAATCAAAAGTAAAAAGAAATTCCTACTTCTTTTGCAAAAGTGCCATGAAAACAAGGATGCGGTGTCTACAGTTTTTAGATGGGACTTGGCTCTCTGCTGTGTGAGAGAGGAGTAGCAGTACTAGACATATTGGGTGGGGTCTGTGCCTCTAGCACTTTGTATTTGGAAGACCCGGGACGTCATGTCAGGACGGGTCCTCAGGCACAGGCACTGGCACTCTGAAAACTTGAACAGAGTTAGACTAAGGTGCTGGGTGGTCAGACCTCCCTCTGGAAGGTGGAAAGTTCATGAAAAAGAGTAATGAAAACTGGATTCACCTGACATCTAACCTAGTCTCTTGGGATCACAGAATCATTAAGGAAACTTTCCTTTTCTCCAGTCCACTGTCCACAGGGAAATCAAGAGGTTACAGCTTGGAGCAAGGAGAGTGAATCTAAGCTAATGAAAACACCTGGAGGGCTGTAAATACCCCATCTGCTTCAGTTCCTCAGACTGTCCAACCTAGGACCGGAGAGGACATGAGTTGTGTGTGGGGAGCCCTCCCTCGGGCCCAGAAGTCATCCCTTTGCACCCTCCTAAAGTCCTGTCTGTGAACACAGCCCAGTCTCTGTCAGCAGGCAACCAGGGAGGAGTTCAGAGCACTTCATGGAGAAGCCCACCTCAGAACACCTATCTAGGTGAGTCTGAGAGCCATGCAGTTATTTCCGAAAGATCCAGAGAAAATGAAAATTGAGACATTCTGCCTCAGGTCACACAAGTTCAAAATAAGCCCAAGAACAAGAGGTTCCAATGTTTTCTTGCTTGACTACTTAATTTATAATTAATTTACTTAATTTGAGAACAAAACTGTCCACTGCACTCAACAATACAAAGAACATGCGGACAGTGAAGAGACAGGAATGAAAATCCATTTGGATAAGTGTGGAGAAGGAATGGGAGGCTGAATGAAGTTCCAGTGTAGGTAAGACATAGCCAAGGAGCTGTGAAGGGCCTCCCTGGTGGCACAATGTTTGCGTGCTGTGCTGTGGAGCTGTCAGCAATGGCGATGTGAGTTTGACGCTCAGCCAGGGAGTTTCTGGCACTGCAGACCTTTCCTGCCTCCTCCGCTGCTCCCCTCAACAGTGTATTTCTGTCGATCTGCCTGTTCTGCTCCCCATTCTGTCTCAGGTGAACCCTCTCGCTGCCCCACGCCTCTGGCCTGTACCCCAGTTTTATGCGTGAATAAATCTTTTTAAAAAAAGAAAAAAAAGAAAAGAAGCTGTGATGTTTGGGCAGGAGGAAAACAAAGTAATCAAAGTAATCAATGAGGTGCAGAGGAAGAGTGGAATAGTCTAGAAGGTGATCTGCATGAGAAAGACCCAGATGATGGAGGTGGGTTGCTGAACAAAGCAGTTAATGAGATGAATGGTTTGTAGATCTTCCCTCACATGAAGTATTCACATCAGTAACATTTTTATTTACCATGTCACAAGGGTTACTAAAGAGTTTTCTTTGCAACCATACTGGAAATTTGCACAGTGCAGCTTATAAGTACTTGGCTTTTTTCAATTATAAACTGACTGTGTTAATTCTTACACAGTTTATTTACTAACTAGGGCGGAGTTTTTATTCAATTTGTGATTCAAGTATTCAACAGAATTGGAGTTTTTCAAAATACATGTTTTGCACCTAATTCTTCCGTATATTTGTAGACTGTTGGGCAAAATATTTGGAAGTTTTCAAATTGGTTTGATCCTTAGTCAATCCGATTGTGTCCTCCTGTGTATTTTAAATAGACTGTTTTCCTGCATTCTAAATAATCTAGTCTACACACCGTCTTCATATTTCACATCTGCTTTTCCTCATGTCTGTGTATTCTGACTTTTGTGAGGAGATATGTGGGAAAAAACATGCCTGAAACTCCTCCATGTAATGATTTTATAGTAAACTGAAAACATGAATGAGGATGTTCTCAGGAGCTGTGGAATCCATGAACTAGCATTCATCTTGTTGCCACTCTATTTAACCAGCCTTTATTTTTCCTGTTACTCTATTTATTTTATGAATTAAAAATCCTTGACATATTTTCAATATTATAAAATCACAATAGTGAACAAAGTAGCTGAAGCCCTGCACACTTGGACCTTACATTATGACAGAGATAGTCGAGTACAAGGAAGACGCCCACTGTGATACGATGCTCTCAGGAATAAAGGATATGGATGGTTTTGGCATAAGCAGGATTTTATGGAATAATGTCTGGGGAAGCTTCTGCATATTGGTTAAGGTGCAAAATGATGACCAATGTTGCCATTAGGTGTATCAAAAGAGAGATTAAAACCTAAAGCCCAAGAAAAACAAAAAGAACATTCCACAAAAAAGACTAGAGAATGGACAATCTCAGTCACAATTGTATCACCTAACAATGTGTGGTCAAGTAAGTTGGAACAGGTACAAAAACATCAGATCAGGAGTCTAATATAGAAATCGTTAGAGGCAAGTGGAGTACAGTGGGTAGTCAGCGCGGGTGCCTGTCTCCAAGGGAACTGTTCTCTGTGCGTCCGGACCGCTGTTGGGCTCCTGATTTATGTGGCATTTCCCTCAGTAGCAAGAACTGACCTTTTAAAATACGTCTCCCTTTCTGCAGGGGATTCCAGATTCTTAAGTCAGACACATCTTTACTCTGTGATGTAGCTTACCTACAAAACACACTTACAGAAATGACACACATGTACTCACACACGCACCATGACAGAGGAGCACTGGGGTCAGTTTCGGGGTGTCCCAGGTAATGCAGCAGACAGTCTCCTACGTGCTTGACTGACTCTATCCTGCTCCATTCACATGACCCAAGGTCTGACCCTACGGGATGTGGTCTCAGGATATGAAAAATTCCTCTGCATCATCACACTACTTTAGCATGTCCCTGTCTTTCTTCTCAACTTGTCATTATTTTGTGACACCACATCCTTTATATAGTTTAAACAATAGGTAATTATTTAGCAACTATTCCCAACTGAACTAAATAAGACTGGGGTGTCGGGGTATACTGAGCACATTAATTTCTCGCTTCATATCATGGATTTATTCTTGGGAACGGCAACTTTAAGTGAAATGTTATATAGCAAAACAACTTTATACTAAGTTAGTCAATATAAATAAGAATTACATTTTCTATGCAGATTTCTGGTCACGGAAACATCACCAAACTTATTTTTTTTTTAATTTTTATTTATTTATTATTATCTGTATCTTTTACATTATCGTGTATTCCCCGTAGGTGACCCGCCACCGATTCATCTGTGAACCATCACCGTAGTCCCTTGTGCTCTTTTCTCCCTTGTTTTCAGCTCTGACCCTACCCCAAGTCACTGAATGTCTCTCTCCTATTTGGTCCCCCTATATTCCTGCTATAAATGAAAACACTCAATATTTCTCTCTCTTTCTGGCTTATTTCGCTGAGCATGATCCCATGTAGCTTCATCCATGTTGCTAGGAATTGCATGTGTTTATCTTTTTGATTGTTTGCCGAATAGTATTCCATTGTGTATTTCTAACACATCTTTTGACATAGTCATCTATATTTGGGCATCTGGGTGGTTTCCATATCTTAGGTATTGTAAACAATATGCTGCAATAAACATTGGGTCCAGATATCCTTTTGGATTAATGTTTTTGGTGCCTTGGGTTAGATTCCCAGAAGTGGTATTATCGGCTTGTACGGAAGCTCCATTTTTAGCATTATGAGGAACCACCATAAAGCTCTCCACAGTGATTCCACAGTGATTGGACCAGTCCGCATTCCCGCCAGCAACATAGCAGAGGTCCTTTTTCTCCACATCCTCCTCAACATTTCTTGATGACTGTTTTTTTTTTAATGAACATCATGAAACTTCTAAATAAAGACCCTGATACTTCTATTATTTTTTTTTTAAAGATTTATTTATTTATACATACAAGCTGGTGTACAGGCCAGAGGCGTGGGGCGGCGAGAGGGTTCACCAGAGACAGAGAGGGGAGCAGAACAGGCAGATCAGAAATACACTGCTGAGGGGAGCAGTGGGCGAGGCAGGAGAGGTCTGCCGCACCATGTGGGATTCTCCCTGGTTGGGTGTCGAACTCGCATCGCGTGCTGCCAACAGCTCCACAGCCCAGCGCTTAACC
>PVIJ01009666.1:0-65370 GCA_004024925.1 Scalopus aquaticus
ACCATTTATTGAATAGACTGTCCTTGTTCCACTGCATTTTCTTTGCTCCTTTGTCAAAGATTAGTTGTTCATAGATATGCGGCTTTAATTCTGGGTATTCTATTCAGTTCCATTGGTCTTTGTGTCTGTTTTTGTTCCAGTACCATGCTGTTTTAATTATTATGGCTTTGTAGTATAGTTTGAAACCAGGGAGTGAAATCCCTCCATTTCTTTCTCTTTAGTTAGGGGGGGCTTTAGCTCTGTGGGGTTTATGTGGCTCCATATGAATTTCATCAGTATTTGTTCTGTTTCTTTGAAGAATGTCATTGAGATTTTTATTGGAATAGCATTGAATCTGTCAATTGCTTTTGGTAGGGTGGCCATTTTGATAATGTTAATCCTTCCAATCCATGAGCAGGGTATGTCTTTCCATTTTCTTGTGTCTTGTATTTCTTTCAACAGTGTTTTATAGTTTTCTTTGTATAAGTCCTTTACGTCTTTTGTTAGATTTATTCTCAGATATTTGATTTTTTTGCTTTTGATTTTGAAGGGGATGTCTCTGTTTAAGTTCTTCTTCTTCAGACTGGGTGTTTGCATATAGGAAGGCTACTGATTTTTGTGCGTTGATTTTGTATCCTGCTACTTTACTGAACTGGTCTATGATTTTGAGTAGTTTTTCTACGGAGTTTTTAGGGTTTTCTATATATATTATTATATCGTCTGCAAATAGTGACAGTTTAATTTCTTCTTTCCCTATTTGGATCCCTTGAATGTCTTTCTCTTGTCTAATTGCTCTGGCTAGGACTTCCAGTATTATATTGAAGAGCAATGGTGAGAGTGGACATCCTTGCCTTGTTCCTGATCTTAGTGGAAAGGCTTTCAGCTTCTCACCATTGAGGATAATTTGGCCTTGGGTTTGTCATATATGGCTTTTATTATGTTGAGGTATGTTCCTTCAATCCCAAGTATTTCAAGGGCCTTTATCATAAATGGGTGTTGTACTTTGTCAAATGCTTTCTCAGCATCTATTGATAGGATCATATGGTTTTTCTTTTTCTTTTTGTTGATGGGTTGAATTACATTAATTGATTTTTGGATTTTGAACCATCCTTGTGTCTCTGGAATAAATCCCACTTGGTCGTGGTGTATTATCTTTTGGATGCATTGTTGGATTCTGTTGGCTAAGATTTTGTTAAATATTTTTGCATCAGTGTTCATTAGAGAGATTGGTCTGTAGTTTTTTTTGTGTTGTCTTTGTTTGGTTTTGGTATTAGTGTAATATTCACTTTATTGAATGTGTTTGGTAGTACTCCTTCCTTCTCAATTTTTGGAAAGAGTTTGTGTAATATAGGGACTATTTCTTTTTGAACGTTTGGTAGAATTCGTTTATGAAACCATCTGGTCCTGGGCTTTTGTTTTTGGGGAGCGTTTTGATTACTGCTTCAGTTTCGTTGCTTGTAATTGATCTGTTTAGGTGTTCTGTATCTTCTTTATCTAGTTTTGGTTGGTTGTATAGTTCTAGGAATTTATCCTTTTCCTCTAGGTTGTTGAACTTGTTTCCATATAGCTGTTCATAGTAATCTCTGATTATTCTTTTGATTTCTGCTGTGTGTCCATTGTAATTTCTCCTTTTTCATTTATGATCCTATTTATTTGTGTTTTCTCCCATTTTTTCTTTGTAAGCCTGACTAGTGGTTTGTTTATTTTGTTTATTTTTTCAAAGAACCAGCTTTTGGTTTCGTTGATCTTCTGGATTGTTTTTTTGGTTTCCATTTCATTTATTTCTGCTTTGATTTTTATTATTTCCTTTCTTAAACTGGCCTTTGGGTTTTTCTGTTGTTCATTTTCTAGTTCTTTGAGATGTGAGATTAGATTGTTTCTTTGAGTTGTTTCTTGTTTCTTGATGTGAGCCTGTATTGCTGTATATTTTCCTCTTATTATTGCTTTTGCTGTATCCCAAACATACTGGAAAGTTGTATCCTCATTGTCATTCATTTCTAGATCTTTTTTAATTTCTTCTTTGATCTCTTCATTGATCCAGTGGTCTTCCAGTAATGTGGCTTTCACTCTCCATGAGGTAATAGGGTTCCTTTTTTTCTTTCCATGGTTAATTTCTAGTTTGACTCCTTTATGATTGGAGAGGAAGGCTGATATGATTTTGATTTTAGTATATCTATTGAGGTTTGTTTTGTGACTTGATATGTGATCAATCCTATAGTATGATCCATGTGCACTTGAGAAAAATGTGTATTCAGTTTTTTGGGGGTGTAGTGCCCTATAGATATCTGTTCATCCCATGTAGTCTAGGTCTTTATTTAGAGCTTTAGTATCCTCATTTATTTTTTGTCTTGTTGATCTGCCCAATGGTGAGAGTGGGGTATTGAAGTCTCCTACTATGTGTGTATTTTCTTTAATGTCTGTTTTCAGGGATGATAATAATTGTCTGATACATTTTGGTGCGCCTTTGTTTGGGGAGTATATGTTGATCAGTGTAATATCTTCCTGTTTTGTTGTCTCTTTTATCATGATGTAGTGACAATCTGTGTGTCTTTTTACCTTTTTAAGTTTGAAGTGTATTTATTTTATCTGATATAGATATACCTGTTTCTGCCTTCTTTTTTGGTCCATTTGCTTGTAGGATTGTTTTCCAGCCTTTAACTATTAATCTCTGTTTATCTTTTGCAATTAAATGTGTTTCCTGTAAACAGCAGAAGGTTGGGTTCTGTTTTTGGATCCATCCAGCTATTCCGTGTCTTTTTATTGGTGTGTTTAATCCATTTACATTTAGAGTTAATATTGATATACTGTCATCCATATTTGTCTTTTTGTTTACCTTTTTGTGATTCTAATCCTTACCTTATTCTGTATTTCCTGGTCATACCTCTGTTGGTTTTGGCTTCGGGTCTTCTTGTGATATTCTTTGGAGTGGGGGATTTGGTAGTGGTGAATTTCTGAAGTTTCTGTTTGTCAGAGATAGTCCATATTCTTTCTTCATAGAGGAAAGAGAGCTTTGCAGGGTCAAGTATTCTTGGTTGACATTTGTTGGCATGTAGTTTGTTAAATATGTTACTCCATTCTCTTCTTGCCCGTAATGTTTCTTCGCAGAAGTCTGATGTCAGCCTGATAGGCTTTCCTTTATATGTTATTTGTTTCTTTGTCCTCGTCATTTTCAATATATTTTCCTTGTCTGGAATTCTCGATAGTTTTACTATTATATGTCTTACTGTTTTTTTTTTTTTTTTCATTATCATAATTTGGAGATCTTCTGGCTTCCTGTATGTCAATTTTTATTTCTTTTTCATGTTTGGGAAGTTTTTTTTCAGTTATCTCCTTGAAAAGTTTCTCTGTTCCTTGGTCTCTCTCCTCTCCTTCTGGGATTCCTATGATTCTGATGTTTCCTTTTTTCATGGTGTCAGATAGTTCTTGAAGCATTTCCTCGTTGTTTTTCCTTCATTTTTCTCTTTCCGTTTCTGTCTTGATCCTTTCAATATCTTTATGTTCGGGAGTGCTTATTCTTCCCTCCATTTCTTGTATTCTATCTTCCTGGCTTTTCCTAGAGTTCTTGAGCTCCCCTACTAATGTTTGTAAATCCTCCGTTTTCTTCAATTTCTTTATGAATTCATTCTTGTTTTGCAGTTCTTCATTTATGTTCCTCAGTTCTTTGTTTATGTTTCTTTCCTTCTCTACCTTTTCATTTAATTATTATTATTATTATTATTATTTTGGTTATGGCTATTTTGAGTTCTTTATCTGTTAGGCAGATGTAATCTTCTATGTTCATATTATTGGGTTCTGGAGAAGGATTTTCTTTCTGTGGTGTATTGTTTTCAGAGTCATTTGTTGAAACTTTTTTCCTTCCCGTTGTTGGCCTTCTGCTTTGTTCTGATCGTAGTGTTCCTGTGCCGCTGGTGCCAGTTTCACTTGCTGAGGAGTGTTTATAGTTTCCTAGCATCTGAACTGCTGTGGCTATGACTGGGTGTCGTCTGGATCTTCTTTTTTCTCTGTTGAACTTCTGTGTCCCTGGTGGCGTGTCTCTGATGTGATTCCGGGTCCACGTGGAATTAGGGGAGAAGAAGGGGTGATGTGTAAAAAGGGAGGTGTTACGTAGGTTTAGAAGATGAGAGGAGCAAAAGGGGGTTGGGTAGTTTATTCACTGTTTTATCCCCTGGAACAGTGCTTGGCACCTGATTCTCAGTAAATTTATATTGAATAAATATGTTAATATGTGAATCAATCTATTTGACCCAATATCATCTGAGCTTTAATTTTTAGAAATAAATTTTTATATGGCAAAGTCTTATTCACATTATTAAATTTTAAAAGTGGAGTATTTTGACTTGCACAAACAGTATGCATTTACATTTAGGTTTAAAAAACCTCAAACCATTACATGTGTTCATTTGTTCATTCATCCTTTGAAAGAAAACTTACTTAGCATCTCCTGTATGTCCATTCTGTACTAGGTATTCTAACTCAGCTACAGTTTCATAAGAAGACAGATTGTGAAACAGTAGTAAATGAAATCTACCCTTCTCACTGGCTGTTCTCTCACTGTTGATCTTTAAGTCTTTCAAATTTACGAGGCTCTTTTCTTGCACAAGTTATTTCAGTAATGTGTTTAATGTATTGTCTACCTCAATATTTTAAGTTCCATGAGGCTGAGAATGATGATACCGTTTAATTATCAAGTCTTAGCTCAGTGCCTAATATATAGTAGGTATCAGTAAACTTGGTTGAGTGAGTAGTTAGGAGAAGTATGTAATAGGAACACCCTGTCTAATCTAATAGAGATTAGGGGAGGTTTGTCCAAGGAATTACATTTTAAAAGGATCTGAAGAGTGGAGAAGAATTAGTATGTGAAGGAGACCAGGCAAAGTGTTTCAGAGCTATGCTCAAACCTTATCTTAAATGTAATAGGAGGGTTTGAAACAAAAAAAAAATGGCACTACCAGTCTTGATTTTAGATGGACTTCAGTGGTGTTAGGATGGATGATATCAAAGCACAGAGGTTTTAATGGCCTCCAGTGGGTTCTTGGTAGTAGATATGGAGAGCAGTGAATGCATTTGAGAGATTTTTTAGAAGGCAGAATAAGTAACAGAATAATGAGGGAAATGGAAGAGTTAAGTGTGATTCCAAGCTTCTGCCTTAGGCAACAGATTATTGTGGGGCCATTTAAGGAGAGTGGGAATTCAAAGGAACTAACAGGAGAAAAAAGCCTGAGGTAACCTTGAAACCCATCTAAATTGATTCTGAGCTAATGCTCAGATTATCAGTCAGATAGCTGAATTTCTATGTATAGATATTAAGAAAAATGTCTGGAAAGTAATAATAAAAATATTAATAGTTTTGAAATTTTGTTTCTATTTAAAAATTTTTATTATTAAATTTTTGTTTTCATTATTAGTGTGTTTTATTTTTTATGGAGGAAAAATAATAAGCTTTAAAAATTTTTATTAGTATCTACCATTGGAAAAAACCCAAAGGACAAGAAACTAAGGCCTTCCTTCTTAGGTGAAATATGGCCCTTAGTGAAAATAAATGATTGGTCCTAAATATAAGGTCATTGTGAAATGGTTCATCGTGTGTGTGTGTGTGTGTGTGTGTGTGTGTGTGTGTGTGTGTGTGTGTGTTGGGTGGGTGAGGGGGGTTAAGGGAAAGGACACTTGGAAAGTTAACCTCATCATTTGAAGGTCTGCTAGCAGTATGTGCTCTTATTCATCCATATATCCTTAATACAGTCCCTGGTAATGGTTCTAGTGAAAACTATTATTTTAAATTTGTTATTCATACACTTATTTTTGTAAATGTCATTGTTTACTGTAGTTATTGTACAATGATGCTTTCTGTGTCATCTTGGTTTTTAGGTAGATTGGGGTCAGCTGGACTATTTAGTTGTTGACATGCCACCAGGAACTGGAGATGTGCAATTATCAGTCTCACAGAATATTCCCATTTCAGGTAAATACTGAAGTTTAAACTAATTTGTGCTGTTTTTGATGTTACGCTGTCACCATTCAGAGAAAAATACATTACATGTTAGGTTAATAGCTTTTTGTCTTAAAAACATCACGTATAAATTTTCCTTTGGATATAAAATTAAAAGAAAGGAATTTTTCAAAGTCTTACACAATGAGTATGTTTACAAAAACAAAGACACTTTGTAAAGGTAAAGGTAAATCTGTGTTCTAGAAAGACAGTAGCATCTCAGTATTACTTTAGTAGAACATGGCTATCTGGTTCATAGTCATGCTCACAATTAAATATTGTACTTTTCTTTATAAAATGGTACTTACAGTATAGTACCTGACTAAAAGTTTATTGAATAAACACTGAATAAAAGTAAACTTTAGGAAATTTTGACTTTTTGGTACATACAACAGAGGTAAAAGTTTATATTCTAATTATTTGATCAAATTGCTTAGAGAGCAAATAATTATATGATGCTCAAATTGGTCAAGAGCAATAAATATATATAGCTTAGATCAAATAGTATAGTTTATACCTTTTGGATGTTATGAAATTTAAGTGGTAGTAGTTGCTTTTTTGTTGAATTTGTTTCTAAGGGTTTTCCTAGATTCTGGTGAAGAAATAGTTATAAATCTTTTATATATAAGGACTTTTGGAAAATAATAGAATATTTAAATTTCTTTATATTTACTTGTAATAAATATCCAAGATTTAACACTGATTTTGAATCATCAAAATGTTTTAGACTCTAGATGTTTGATAAGATATATACATTCTTTGGAAGTGTCAATGTAATCTCATTTATGAGCATAATTTGATGTTTAAATATGCCTATAACCTTACTGGCATTTGAGGCTTCTTTGGTAAGCTCAGTTGTTAAATATGATGATACATCCTTTTTGAAATCAGTATATTATATAATCCACTTTTAAAAAGTAGTTTTGGGACTTTTATGTCTCTAAATTGTAAAATACTTAATGTTTATTTAATAAAATGTGGATCTGGCACCTTGAAATGTCTATTGCAGGCTTTCAAAATGCTTATATTATTCATAATACTATATTGATGAAATTGAGCTAAATTAACCTTTTTTTTTTTGCTTGAGTTATGACTTGGTATCTTGAAAATTTTAATTTACTTCACACAGATAAACTGATTTCCCTGAGCAGTTTACCTTTGTTTACCCAGATAACAGCACCTCTATTTGGATAGGGTTTATGATTATATCACTGGATTTTAATTTGTGTTTGTACGCTAACATCCACAGTGTATAGATTGGGGCTAAGATTTGCTTTGCCTTTGAGGATATCTTCTTATATTCTAAATTTAACCAGTATACTTCTTTATTCCTTTCCTCTGCTGAAAAGTAACCTCTCTAAGTACGTGATTAATATTATATGAGAATAAAAGCAGTATTTTTTTATTGTGCTAAAAGATACGTAGTTGTTCAGTAGCTTTAGGTACATTCACATTGTTGTGCAGCTATTGTCACCATCTATATCTAGAAGTTTCTCATCTTCCCAAACTGAAACTGTATACTCATTAAACATTTGCTCAATTTGCTGCTCTCTGTAGTCACCATTGGTAAGCCACCATTCTCCTTTCAGAAACAATAGTTTCTTTATTAAGATGAGGGAATGGGGAATGAGGAAAATATTTTAAAAGATTGCATAAAAAAATCTAACATTGATTTTATGATTTATTAATAAAAGTTTTATTCAACAGATATTTAAAGGTAGATCAGGATGCAAGGATAAGTAAGTCACAAGTCTTTTCCCTAGAATAGAGTTCTTTACTTTTTCTAATTTTCAGACCCTTTTTGAGAATTTGAGAATATCATAGATTCTCTCCAGAAAAAAAAAAATGTATTTGTACTTACAGAAACCGTAATTTTATGTGTACTTTGAAGAAGGTCACAGTTCTCAGTTTAAAAGCCCCAGCTAGGAGACAGAGCCAGGAGAAAGGCATGACTGGTAAGGAAGAACCTGGGTAGTTATAATGCAGAGTATGAGAAGTGCTGTGTGAGAGATCTAAACCCTAAGATATGGGAATCAAAGGAAGAAGACATCATGGGTTTAAGGGGATTTGTAAAATACTTCATAGAGATGAGCCTTAAGGAATAAATATGATACATTATAGAGTATGCATTTAAAATAGCAACATACTTTGTTTGCTTTGCTTTTTTCTTGGTCTAAAGGGAAGAAATCTGAAAATGAAACTTTTAGAAACTTAACATATATTTCATGTACCAAGTTTGATCCACTTAAAAAAAAATACAGCCAGGTCCTAAAGAGGCTTTTGAAAAACACACAAACTTGGTTCTTTGTGAACTTCAATTAAATTTTTACTAATTATTATTGTTTACTAATATTTTCTATAATGGACATATATATTTTTGCAGTTTAAGAAGTAAATAAAAACACTGATTGTTTATTTTCACGTGTATACTTTTTACATCGTTGTTCATTGTTCTCTCAGATGTACTCCTCATAAAATTCCCACCCCCGAGATACCCATGAACCATGACCATAGTCTCTTGTGCTCTTCCATCCAATGTTTTGTTCCCTCTCCCTCCCCAGTGTTTCAATTTATAGTTTGCCTGCTATTTTTGTCTTTTTTTCCGATCCCTTGTTTGTCTTCCCTATGTTCCTTTATAAGTGAAATGATCTAATTTTTCCCTCTTTCCTTCTGATTTATTTCACTGAGCATAATCCCTTCCAGCTCCAACCATGTTGCTGCGAATGGCACGAGTTAATCTTCTTTGACTGCTGAATAGTATTCCATTGTGTTTACATACCACATCTTCTTGATCCAGTCATCTGTTTTGGGGCATTTACGTTGTTTCCATATCTTAGCTATTGTAAATAGTGCTGCAGTAAACATAGGGGTGGAGGTTTCCTTTCTAATTAATGTTTTTGTGATCTCTGGCAAGATTCCTAGAAGTGAAATTGCTGGGTTGGATGGTAGCTCCATTTTAAGTGGTTTGAGGGTCCTCCACACAGTTTTCCATAGTGGTTGGACCATTTTGCATTCCTACAAGCAGAAGCACTGATTATTTAAAGATAATTTATACAAAGTAATACCATGATGATTGCTTATTATTAATAAAAACTGCCACTTAATGACAGTATTTTGTACATTAATTTTCATATATTCTTAATATAAAAATATATTAATGTAATAATAGTGCTATACTATTTAATATATTTAATAATTTTTATATATATTCTTAGTATATTCCTTGTATTCTTAAATCTTGCCCAAGTTTATAGAGTTACAGTGGGTCATAGCTGAGTTTGACATCAGTTCATTTTGAGTTAGGCTCATGTTCTTAACTTTTGCTTTGTGTCAACATTGAAATTGATAACAGTAAAAAGACTAGATTCTCTACAGTGAGCATGTATTAATTTTGCAGTTACCAAAAAGAATACAGAAAAGTACATGAGGAGGTTTGGTTTTATTCAGGCCAATGTCACTTCACAGCTAACATATTTAAGGAGAGACCAAAATTGAGCCAGCTTGCAGGATTTAGAGGGAAAGACACTTACCAGAGTTCTGGCTTGACTTGAACCACAGCTTTCATCAATTCCTATAATCTGAAACAATCTGTCAGAATCATGTCTGTTTTCTAGGCCTAACTGAATTATCTATTCTCTAATTATGAACCTGATTTTCCTTCCCTCTTATCATTGACTTTAGAACTCTTTTAAAATACTCAGTATTCTACCTTTTTCTTATGTCCCATATCCTATAAACCACTTAAGTATTTAAGAGTCTCTTTTGACTTCCCCTGTGATCAGGCTTACCTCTGCTTTCCAGTAAACACCTTCACCTAACCTAAGCCTCCCTCCTAAAAAACCTTTGTTTTTTACTACCTGCCTCCCTTTACTTTCCAAAGCCTCTATCTTTGACCCTTACATGGAACCCTCAATCTGGGCATACCTAAGTCCTGCATAATCTTTATTTAAAATGTCTTTTCTTTGCCATCTTTCCCAAACTCCCAGTTAGGGATCATTCCTCCCTCTTTAGAATTCACAAGGCTGTTGTTTTTGTTTTTGTTTTTTTAAACCACTGTTATAACACTTCTTGTGTTCTTCATTCAAAAACTGCATAACTGTGTTATTTTCTCTACTAGTCTGTTACTCTGGGAAGGGGTAAGTATCTTATTCAATTTGTATTTCTCACAGTGCCAAATTCAGTGCCTTTCTGCAGCCACTCAGCTTATGCAATTAGTATTAAGTGAATAAGTGACAAAGCTAGTTAACTAGTTATTACTGTTTATGTGAACAGATTTATTCTCCCTTATCCTTCTTACTATTTGCTAACTCATTTCCGTGATCTTCCCCACCCTGACTACTTTTATGCAGGTGTTTTTTTCTATGTATAAGTTAAAGGAAACACTTCTTAAAAACATACATTTTATTTCACTCTCCCTTTAAGAGAAAAATGCTTTCATTTTAGGATTTTATTTGTGCTGTCTTCTTTCCTATAGTATGTATACATCCTGGTGGTCACTTGATGCCTTTTAGTATTAATTTTGTTTAGGTGTCTGGAATAGCAGTATGCCTGTAGTCCCTTGTTTTTGGTTACATGCAAATTATATTAAATTACTAATGAGAATCACTAACATTGCTCCCTTGTAGGGGATGTTTAGCAGGATGCTAACTAACTCTGACTCATTATCTTTATCTGTGGAACACTTGCCTACTGCCACAGACTTAGGAGGATCAAATAAGATGACGAATATAAAAACTTCATCTGAAAGTATATTTTTTAGGAACTACTCGAACCCTTTAAAAGAGGGTTTTAAAAGAGGGAGGGAGTGCTAACATGTTGTGAATTATAAAGAGCCTTTATATCAACGTTGCATGTCTTCAAGTAATGTTGAGAATAGAATTAAGTGTTTTTTGCTTGGAAAGGGATAGCTTCTTGGGAAATTCCTGGGGGCAGACCTGGTCAAGCAAAAAGATCCTCTTTCTGAATGTTAATTAGAGGCTCTTTGTATGTGTTCCATGGGATGGATGGCAAGCTCATTATAAGAAGAAACTTTAAAGAAAAAAAAAATCATCTTATTTGTGTTAAAAGTATTATCTAGGAACAATGGTGTTGACAGCAGAATTAGTGCCTAGTGATTTAAATTTGAGCTTATCTGGACTACTGGATCATTACTTATTACAAATACGTAATAGTTGTAATGATTGCAAGAGGCAAAGGAGACAGGATAAGAGATGGGAAACAACCAATTGCAGTTTTTGGACTGTAGTTGTTCTTGAGTTGTTGAATTTGCTATAAGGAGAAGGCAGTGATGTCAGCGCTGGTTTTGTTTTGGTTACTCATACAGGTTTTTACTTGTTTTTTTAATTTTTTAAGTTACATATTTTTGTTGCCACATATAGAACAGGTATATTTCAGGGTTTTTTTTAAATGCATTGTGATGAACTCTTGGGAATTATAAGTAATTTAATATTTCTTTAGGGAGCATTGTAAGTTCCTTGAAAATATCAATATATGTATCAGGCTAGCATTTGAATTCTAACAGATGTTACCTAAAATATTTTTTCTTTCTTCCTTTACTCCAACAGAGCTCCTCTCTATGACCGTCTGAAGATTATCTTAATTCTTAGTGAAGAGTTTATGCTTCACATGATATATAGCTACAATATTTTTCAAGAGATTGACAAGTATTAATAAGTTTTTTATATTAGGTGATATATTAGTTAGGGTCCTAGCAGGAAACCTTAAAAGGAGTAACAGAACAGAATTTAATGAAGGTCTAAGTTACAGAGGTGTATGCAGCATTGAAGAAAACAATAAGAAATGGTCACTTACCCAGGAACTAGTGACAGTAAGAAGTTGTTACTGCCCCTTGGACTGAAGGGCAAGCAAACAAATTGTGTCAGTGGAACTTGGAAGAGGGCTGCCAGTTGGGAGCTATGACTGGAGGAACATCTAGATCAGAGTTCCTGCAAAACAGGGAGGGAGTGGTGTGTGAGGATGGTAATAATACTCCAACCTCCCACAGTCTCATGTCCTGCTAGCACCTCCCAGTGGCAGGTCTCTATTGGAAGCTCAGGTGAAACAGTCCACAGAAGTCAGCTACTAGGACACGCTGATCAGGGCAGAGAGGACTGGAGGATAAAGCAAAGCTTGGGGAGTATGTGAGTGGAGGAGAAAGAAGTAGAGTATAGCAAGCAAAAAATAACCAACACAGCTTCTCTTATTCATGGTCATCATTATATTTGTGAATTAGTTTCTTGGAATAGATGAAATGTAAAGATTTCTGCCCTCTAAATGTTTGCAAGCTAATAATAGATAATACTCAAATTAGTGAAAATCCATACTATCAGGAGGCAAAATCATACTGTCATCAAATTTGTGAACAAAATATTTATATTTTAGAGAAGCAGTAATGTGAGTATTTTTATAATGTAGAGTAACAAATGGAAGAGTTTATTTGGATAGGGTAAAGTTATGGAAAAAAGTTGCTCCTTCACTTTATTAAATAAGGATTGATGCTTGTATGAAACTTTTGGAAATTATTCTTAAAATAGAAGGGGCAAAGACTGAGCATTTGAGAGGGGAACATCATGGTATGGTCCCATCTTTGTTCTCTTTCTTTTAGGGAAAGGCAAGAGTGGTACAGAAAATAGTCAGATGGGTCTAGTGTGGGTCCTGTTTTAATTTCTTTCTCTGAAAGAGGGAGAAGCTACTGTGTATGGCAGCTAGAGAATATGATAAATATCTTTGGACTCAGAGAAACTACACTGGCCGACTGATGTTACATTGTGAAAAATGAGGTGATGCCGTTTCATCCTAGCTAGGACCCTTCCTGTCTGGACCCTTTAGATAGAAAGAAATCAGGGTCTTTTCTGCATCTCATTCATTTAAATGTTTTGGGTTAGGAATTTTAAATTAATCTGCCTTAGTATTTTGGTCATTGTTTTAAGTGAAAGGCACTTACTCCTTACGAAAGGTATTCGATTGATTTCTTGAGAAAAACTGTATATGTCCATGTTAGTATTTTCCTCTCTACCAGCAGTTGACTTGACCTAATCAGTTATCTTTTTTGTGGTAATGTTCCTTGCTAGTTTGGGCAGTGGTTTTTATAATATGAAAGCCCATTGGGGTTTGGAGGATATGAAACTTATTGTTGCTGTGTGTTAAATAAGTGAATGATGATAGGTCATCAGTTGAGTTAATTCACTTCATGGTCTGATATTTACTCTTTCAAAGCATGGGAACATAGTGATTTCACCTAGGTAAACGAAATAAAATCTGTAATTTTTTTGAAGTAATTTTTTTTGCCTTCTAAATTGTTTTAAAATGTGAAAGTAATTCATTCTTTAAAGACATCCAATACTAATCTTTGGGAAAATAGTTGAAAGCTCAAAGAAAAATATTGAACTGTTTTAGATTTTTGGTACTATTATATTTCTCCTACAGTATTGTAATTGATGACCTCAAACTATAAAGCTACAAACATGCTTGTACCCTGAAATTAATTATTTAAGTCATAGCTTTTCCTGGTATTCAGAGATATTTAGTATTCATTTATGTTTTCAATTTACAAAATGGAACTTTAAAGATCATCAATTTTGGACTTACTCCAGGTGCACTGTCTTACCATGCAAATGTTAAGTAGAGTGATATTTGGCAAGAATTGCATGATGCAGAAGAGAAATATTGTTTTATTTTGCAAATTATTTTTTCCAAATATTTTTGCTTTATTGTTACACAAATTGTAGATAACTATTAAAGACTAAAAACTATATTACAGGATGTTGCCTTTAAGATACTCCTGGTACTCAGTCTGAAATTTCAGTCAGATTGGAAATGAAATTACAAAACTAAATGTAATTTCTGATCTAAATGTAAGAAGAAATAAACTTTTTCTAGGGCTTGATATTTAGGTCAACTATATGTTGAAGTTATAAGTAGAAGTTATAGTGTGTCAGTTAACAATTCAAAGAAATAGCATCAGAATTATCAACTTCTGAATTATGATATGGAAAGACCCAGAATTTTAAAAGGTTTTCCAGATGGTTCTTATATAGTCAGCTTTCAGAATCACTTTGTCTAGACCAACTTATTTGATGTTTAATTCATTGATCATCTAGCCTGTATTTGGATGGGAAGCTTCTGGGACAGTTGATTCAAATATTGTAGTTTAAGAATTTCCTAATGTCCTAAGACAGGTCCTAATGACATGACTTAATATCCTTAAAATTCCTTTGTGTTGTAATGTTCAGTGAATAGTATAATGGCTAATAGGTATTCAGGTTCATATTAAAAACTACTTTTAAATCCATTAAATGTTCTATGTAGGAAAGTAAAGTTCTACAATTTAGCATTTAAATATTTTTATACTTGGGCATAGATTTTAGAAATATGATGAGTAAATATAGCTTTGAAAATATCTTCATATCTTAAATATAACAACATTTGGAAATGGAGCAAAGCTTTTCCATATAAAGCCTCAGTTTCTGTTTCCTGACATACACCTGGTTTAAATAAAGTTGGGGTAATCAGAGAATAGCAATTCTCCTCTCCGGAGTTTATATTAGAGAAAGAATGTGTACAAAAAGCGGTGTGTTCCATTATTAAACAAACATACTTTGGTGGTGGCCCATTTTGAGCATGGGCAGGCTAGTCTGTATGCACATCTAACAGAATTTGAAATGCAAAATATTAAATCCGAGAGTTCAGATACTCTGAGAAAAGCAAGGCTCCCCAAAGGTGTTTACTGGTTGGCATGAAGATGGATTGAAGACAGGAAATTGAGGATTTTATGTTACTGGAAATATCAGAAATGGGAGGAGGATAAGAGAGGGGAATGGAGGGAGGGAGAAAGAGGAGAGAGATCTCAAGAGCAATCAAAAGAGAGCCAATTATGAGCCCAAGATATTTAAAATCTCCGAAAGCCTTACTTATCCCCCCTGGTTCATTCCTGAACATGCCCCTGGTGAAGACTGTTAACATTAAGGTGAGGTGATCAGAAGTCTATTACCTGTTGACTCTTGTATTGAAGAGCCAATCTTTGTCCCTGAACAGCAGATAGATATGCAACCAAATTCCTTTGAGGTACTTGAAATCATAAAGTTTCTAAGTGCGCTTTCTTGTTCTCACTTTGGAATTCTGTGGTTTCCACTAATTTTTGTGATTTATAATTCTATTGGGCAGCAGTTGACATCCCTATAATAAAATTCATTTTGAAGTAAGCAAAATACTTGCTCACTTCATGATTGATCCTTAAATTTAAAAAGAATGGAACACAGTGTCCCAGAGAGTGACTTGAAAAAAATACTTGTATTTCCTGTTGAAATAGTCTGTGGGTACATTTGAGGTGCCGCTACCTTTTAAATCATGTTTTATTTAATCTTATACTGATATTAGTAGTATTCCTTGATTGCATAGCAAATAATGTTTATATTTCAGGAAGTTTGGGGGTTGCACAGGAGAAAGACAGGGGAGAGCTAAAAAATATTAAAGCCATTCTACTTTACAGTTATTAGCACTTGTTTATTTGGTATTATTTATATTAACCTAGTAGAAGCTGGGTGTTTGTTTTCTTTTACTGCAGGTATATCTCTATGTAAATTAAGGAGAATCAGCAGCATTAAATATTAGAGCAGTGTGGGCATTAAGAATAGCAGATAGTTGGTTCTTTTAAGTCTTCGTTGATTTATATTGATGTGCTCAAGAATTGTAAGCTATAGAATTACTTGCCTACACATAATTTTGAGCAGTTTTTGTTATACATATGTATTGGGTTCCAACACTAAAGTTCCCAGTCAAGCATGGGAATTAGATACAATCTATGCCCTGGAGCCTTAGACTGGCATAGTTGAGTAGTTCTACATTGGTGCAATTACAATCAGCCTAACATCTGGAATAATCAGTTTTATATGTTTAACTACTCTGAACTCTCACCCAAATCAGATAGGCAGTTAAAAGTAGATTTTCCTCTTAATAGTGTAGGGAATTACCAATTAAGACAATATTCTCACTTTATGGGGATGTTTACATATTTGCCAGAATCTGCCTATTAAATAGTAAATCTATGGTAAATAGTAAATCTATAGTAAATCTCAGCTGATAAAGTTTTTTTTTTTAAAAGATTACAACTTAGGAAATAGCATTTAAACAATATTATTTAATTGTTTGGATTTAGATATTTACCTTAGGAAATGGATAGAAAATTCCATGAGATTTTTGAGATAGGTGCTTTATGGCACTGTATTTTTACTCTCGGAAAACAATTGTACTTATTGCAAACAACATTCTTTATGTTGCTACTCACATTCCTTCTGGTCAGTAGAGGGAGCACAAGTTTTCTAGCAAACTCTCCATCACAAACCTGAGGTGACATCATCAATGATGGTATACAAAGGGGGACCAAATCTAGGCCTGTTTATTTTGGTTCATGTTCCATGAGCCCTGTGAAAAATTATAATTTATTAAGTAAAAGTCAATAACCAGAATGATAAAATGTACCAGATTTAGACACCATACTTTAACTAGAGAGTTACATAAGAAAATAGCATAATTTCTTTAAAATTTGAAATTTTTGGTTGTGATGGTAACATTGATTATTGATTAAATTTATTTGTGATTTTGTTTGTTGTTGTATTGCTTTATTTCCTTATCATAAATTCTAAATGTTATTTTAAGTCTGTCTAAAGTGGTTCCTTTTCTGTAATTCCCTTTTTTATTGAGAAAATATTCATTTACATTATTGTTTGTGTTTTGGTCGTAATAGGATCTCCTCTCAGGTGATAATACCATAGTGGACCCACTACCAAAGTGCCCATTGTCCATCACCATACTCCATTATACTCCCTCCCTCCTTTGTTTTTACTTCTCTTCTTCTCAATCCCTCTCTAGATTCCTTAGTTCTCTAGTCAGCTTTCAAGGATTAGTTTTTAAATTTAGCTTCATCTGATCCTTTGTTTGGTTTCTGTATAGTCCACCTATAAGTGATACCATCCTGTATTTGTCTATGTGTTTATCATAATCCCTTCCAGCCCCATCCATGTTGCTGAAAGTGGCATGAGTTTTTCTTTTTTGATCCCTGTGTAGTATTCCATTGTGTATATATATGAAATGGTTACTTTTATGATATACTAAATTTTGCTACCAAAAAAGAGGTGGTGATTTATGTCTGTGCCACTGTTTGTAGTCTTTAAGAAGATCTAGAATTTTTTTTCTCAGAACAATGTGCTGAATACTGATTGCATTGTAATTACTTAGTCATTAGTTAAGAAAATATATTTAATACAAAAAATTCTACATCAAAAAATATTTCGTAATTGTAGCTTGTAGTTCCAGTGGGATGTTTCCATGTTTTCTGAACATTTGAAGATGATATTTGTCCTATCAAAAAGTTATGGTCTCTTTTAATTACTCTATAAAGAGATGATGCAGCTGCTTATTTGTGATACTGTGTTAGGTTTAAGTACAGACAAAAACAAGTCATTTTAGGATCTTAACAGCTATCAAAATAATATCAGTGAACATTTTTATAATACTTTTACATTGAAAAACATGCATCAGCTCAATAAATCAAGGCCAGTTGGAAATAGGTTTGTTTTACAGAGGAGTTACTTGAGGTGTATTGAGATTGAGTGAGCCATTCAAGGATGTATTACACATTAGTAAAGTCAACAAAGCCAGAATCTAGAGTTCTTAACTCCGTGGTTCAAAGAGTTACCAGCTAAGAGTTCATGTAGCAGTAATCTAAGATGGATGATTTGAAAATAGGAAAAATTGTTTACATCATCAACCCTTTGTTAATTGCCTATTTTGTGCAAGGCAATATGTCATTAATTTTGTTTGATTAAAATAACGGCCATAAAAGTACATTGTAGTACATAATATGTGTACTATATGCCATAATAGTACACAAAGGGCATTTAAAACAATAAAATATTTATCACATATGAAAGCTAAAGGTACTTTTTAAGGCTAATGTAATAGAAAACTCCTCATATGCTAGTATAAAGTTGAAAAGAGAATTTGGAGGAAATGACCATGTTTCATTTACATGTGAAGAGAATATCTACTTCTTGGAGTAGACAGCATTTCATGTTCACATAAATAGGTTTACTAGGTCAGTCTGGTTGAACAAGACTGGTTTTGGAAACTATAATTAAGAAAGAATGCCAAATTGATGTATCATCAGAGAGATAGCTTAGACCTTGGAGACTAGCTAGTCCATTAACTAATTTTACAGCTAAGGAAACTGAGACCCAGAGTCATTCTTAGTTATTTGCTTGAGGTTAGTCATACATCTTGTTTGGGGCAGAACTAGGATTAAATTCCTCCTAAATGCCTGGATATGAAAAAGCAGTGACATAGATTGATAACATAGAATTTAGAAGGTGGCAAATTGTGAAAAATAAATTGATGTAGAGTAAAGTTGAATATAATTTTTGCGGAGTTGTGATTTCCATCAATCTTTGAAAGAGGTAAAAGAGAACTGTTGGCTGATTTTCAGGTTTTTTGGCAGCATAAATCAAAATAGAAAAATATAGTGATCCATTGGACAATTTCAAAAGTAGGATGAGCTGTTTAATGGCATATATGAAGATGGCATTCTCAGCAACATCAAAGGAATTTTATTAATAAGAGTAATTGAATTTTAGAGAGGTTAAGTCATCACCCTAGTCACATAAGTAGTTAGCCATGCAATAAGACTTTGAATTCTGATTCTATTTGAAAGGTAGTGTTTTTACAAACATCAGTAATACAGCTTCCTTCTAACAGAAAAACAATCTCATATCCAATATCCTATATTGGCTTACTTTAGTTATAAGATTACTTAACTAGATGTAAACATAAATCCTTAAGCTTTTAATTCTTATATAATTTTTGAAAAAAAAAGTTACAGATAAATACCAGAAAAGCTTAAAATTCAAATTAATGACATCAATTTAATGTGAAATATTTTTTTTTTTTTGCTGAAATGAGAATACCAATTGCAAGACGAATTTGTAGCTATGTAAAGGAACTATTTTGTATTTTCTTTTTGAGTTTTGACATGCTTATATTGCCACAAGCTTTGTGATAACTTAGTTTTGCTACCATGTTTTTCTATTCTAACTTCTTCAGAATATGCTTCAGATAATACTCTATAATGTCATTTGTCACTTGGTGCAATCAGTTGTTTGTTGTTAATTCTGCCTTTTTTATCATTAACTGTAATAAAGTACTGCCACTTGGTTCCAGTTTGATAGTTTGTGGCTCTAAAATGTTATGGCTGTAGGTTTGGTTATAAGATAATATTTATCTGGGTGACTGGGATATGTTTTCAGATTATCATCTAGAAGAAACCATAAAATTTAAGAAATTCAGATTCTGTGAATCATAACCAGGTCTCTAGTGTTTCCACTTAAAGAAAAAAATTAAACTTCAGTTTTTCTAGAAACATTATATGTTAGAACCATCTGGTTACTGCAGAGTAATAGTGGAGACCCAGGAAAGCCTCCATCTCCACCTTCTTTGAACACTCCTTTATTTAAGGCTGTCATCATTTTGCATTTGAACTTCTGTCACAGTGCCTAGTTTTACATGCAGCAAACTATTCTCCACAATGTTCTATACCAGTGAATTTTCTTTAAAACAAACTTAGGACTCAGGAATCACCTCTTTCTGGAAACTTCCCCTACTGCATCTCCATATCTCCTGCTTCCTTGCCCCTTCCATGGTCACCTTCACCATTTTCTCCCCCAGACTGAATTAGGTATCTTTCCTTTATTCCACCTTTAGTACTCTGTAACACCTTTTGCAAAACCTCTGTTTTAATGCTTATGCTTTGTCTTAATAATCCTTAATTTTTGGTCTCCCCAAATAGACTATTATTAGCTTCTTGAAAGTAAGGCCTGCATTGTACATCTTCTAACTAGTATATTATCTGAACGTGAAGAAGGTTCTGGTGATATAATAGCTGTGATTTTAAATCATGGTCAATCATTTGTCTTTAGAAACTTAGAACTGAAGAGTCAAAGGTAAGCAAGAGCAAAGTAGACATTTCCTCATCTTTCCCATTCATGTATGTAAAATGTATACAAATTACCTAAATAGTTAATACAGTAGAGTCTTCTAGCAGATAAACAACATAATTTTGGAAGTAATATTTCCATAAAGAATGAAATAATAGCATCATTTTTGCTATCTTTTTGTTTTCTTTTGATTAGGTGCTGTGATTGTCTCCACACCCCAAGACATTGCATTGATGGATGCACGCAAGGGTGCTGAGATGTTTCGAAAGGTCCAGGTGCCGGTAGGCATTTATAGCTTCATTGTTGCAAAAATACCAGACACTCCTAACTGAATAAGCAAGGCATGGAGAAATAGAATGCAAGTTGGATTAGATTTGTACAAATATCTATATGAAAATCCTATTTCATCTTTATTATTACATTAAAAACACACATATAGGTGCAAACATGTATACACATTACATTACATAATAATAATTCAAATGCCTGCAGCTATTCCTGACAAAAAAATAGCAGGAATGCTTTAGTGATGTATTTAAATGGAGAGACTTCAGATAGATCACCAGGGGATAAACAGGTAAAAAGAAATGACTTTTTTCCTTCTGTCTCCTACAACTTAACTCATTTATAGCCACCCTTCTTCTAAAAACAAATTAAGGATTTTCTGTATAATATGATAAAATAAAACAAGTTAAAAATAAAACAAAGGTCAATTAAAATGACATGGAGTCAGAACTCTGTAAACAAATTGCATGCCATTAAAGGACCTAAAGCCATATTAGAGGTATGCCATAACTTTTCTAGCAGCCATGGGAAAGCAACATAAGATCATAGTAAAACTGTCTGTTTTCACAAACTTTCACAAGTTTTTTAAAAGAGCTAATGCTCAAGAGAAACAGAGCTGAAACCAGAGAGACATAGATCTTCCCACCAGCCCCCTCATCTGCACCAGCAAAGAAACTGTGTGTATAATAAACACAGTCTCATCACCTTCTTACCATAAATAGAGACTCTACTAGTGTGCCTCGGCAAATGCAAGCGGACTTGTGCCAGAGGACAGTTTAGAACATGTATTTCAGTACAAAGTCAATTTGATGCATCTGTGTATGTGATTAACTGACACTGTCACTTGAGGTGACCATGGCTGTGGGGTCGGTCGTGCATGTACTTTCCTATTTGGGGGGGTCTAAAGATCGTAGTTAACAAGTTCTTCATGTAAACATTACAATCCTTATGTTACTTTCACTTACCTGAGGCACTTAACACTGACCTGTAAATAAAGAGACAGACAGTTTCACACTATTCTAACAGATTTTTCTCTAGACTTTAAGAAGGTGGAACAAAAGAATCCATATGAAACATAATAATGGAGACGAGGGTAGTCGGTAAGCGCAGGTTAGGCTATTGGAAAGTGGGTGTCATTGAAGAATAGAAGTTGAAAATGTTAGCAAGAAAGTATGAGGAAATTATTCCAAGTGACAAATCTTACACTTTATAAGGCTTGTAGGGTAGTGCAGGGATTAACTTTGGGGAGTGAAAGAACTGTTTATCAGAAGGTTAATGTTGGAGTTTACATTTGCAGAGATAGAGCAGTTCTGGGTCATGACAAAGTCTAGCATGTGGCTGGTCATGGATGTGTAGGACTGAGGTGGAAAAGAAATGAAAGTCATTGGAACTACATAACCCCACCAAGTTACCTTTTTAAAAATCTTCCTATATATTTATTGTAGAGCTCTGTTTTTATTACTATGTTTTCATTATTTGCCCTGTAAATAGCAAAAAGTTTAAAGGTGATAGAAAGTCTTAATTATCTATTAACTCTGCAGAAGAGATAGGTGATCAGTAATCTTTGCAAGTGAAAGAATGAGACTCTTCCACGAATGAACTCTGAAAGCAGTAGACAACTGTTGTACAACAACGTTGTAAAGGGGACCCCAACTCTGAGTGGAGTTTTTGGTGACCGCTGAGATCTCTGTGATTTTTAAGTCACTTGGCGTCTAGCTAAATAATAATAGAGCATCTGAAATTAGAAAATGTTCCATAAATGTAAATGAGAAATGTTATGTTTTGTCTAAACCACTTTATTCCATTTTATCTCTGGTTTTTAGTCTTGCTCTCTGTTTTTTCCTCTTTTGAAGTGCATTAGTTACCATGGAAACAATGATATCATTGGAATTCATTGGTATGGACTGAGTTTAGTAATGTCTTGTCTACAAGAACATTTTGAAGTTAATGTAAATGATTTTTTTAAAACTCAAGGCTCAGATAGGGGAAGGACAAGAAGAGATGAACTATAAAATTATCTGTTTTCTGCCTGAAATAATATAAACTCGGCCATATCCTTGATTATCTCAGAACTTGTAGATAAGCTTTTTTTAAATAGTAAAAATTTTCATCACACATTTTTAATGGCAAATACTTTATTGTCCTGTGTCATTCTCACGCACTTTTGCTACCTTCTTTTACAAAGAAGGCCCAGACACCTCAATTTGGTTTTTGATTTATGTTTTGTTTCTTATTATGGCTCTAATACTCTGGTTTATATAAATGTCCCAGACTTTTCTCACATGATCTACAACTATGACAAATTTTAAAAAATTGATTAATTTTTCTTTTAACTGTGGTAACATTAAGGAGTCTCTCCATCAGGTATCACTACTGTAGGGTACCAACCACCAAATCACCCATAGTCTACCACCATAGTCCATTGTGCTTCCTTCCCTCTTTGTTCCTACTGCTCCCCCATCTCCTCCCTTCTTTGGATGCTTCAGTTCTAGTCAGTTTTCAAGTGTTAGTTTTTAAGTTTGCCTTTTCTGGTTCTTAGTTGGTTTCTCCTACATTCCACTTATTAGTGATACCATCTGGTATTTATCTCTCTCTCTCTGACTTACTTCACTTGACAGTATCTCTCCCAACTCCATCCCTGTTGCTGCGAATGGCATGAGTATCTTTTTTGATTGCTGAGTAATATTCCAATACAATATATATAGAGAGGAAATAAACTTTAATATAACTCTTTAGAGTTGGGAAGGAGGTTACCTAAGAGAGGGCTAGATAGGGAAATCCCTGTGATATACTACACACACACACACACACACACACACACACACACACACACACACACACTGCATCTTCATAATCCATTTATTTTGGGGCATTTAGGCTGTTTTCATATCCTGGCTATTGTAAATAGTGTTGTGATGAACACACAAGTGTAGGTTTCCTTTCAAAGTAGGGTTTTTTATGTTCTTTGGGTAGATGTCTAGGAGTGGAATTGCTGGGTTATATGGCAGACCCATTTGAAGTCTTCTCAGAAACCTCCATACTGTTTTCCGTAAGGGTTGAGCCTGTTTATATTCCCACCCATAGTGTAGTAAGGTTCCTTTTTCTCCGTATCCTTGCCAGCACTGCTTCTGGTTCTTTTGATATATTTCTGGTTCTTTCACCATCCTCACAGGTGTGAGATGGTATCTGATTGTGGTTTTGATTTGCATTTCTCTGATGATAAATGATGTTGAACATTTTTTCATGCAGACACCTCAGTTTGTAATCCTTCCTACCATTTGAACTTGTGGAATCACAGGGATTTCACTATCCAGCCCTCTTTTTTTAGGTAATCTCCTTCTCAGTTTCTGTACATAAGGAATCATTCAATGTTAATTCAATAAATAGTTATTAGTTTATTTATTCTACATGTATACTTATTTACTGTGATATTGAATAATTTCTAAGTGCTGTTGGTGATTTAAAAAAAAAAATGGGGCAGGGTGGGGGTGGATGAAGCCTTTGTTCCAAGGACTTTTCATCCTGTAAATAACATTATGGTATGCAGGAACCCTAAATTCTGAGGAATGTGAGAATACCTTTTTCTCTGTCATTATCAAGAAGGGCTTTCATGGAAAAGCCCTGCTTTTTATGGTTCTATAATTTTGTATATCCTGTTTCCTTGCCTGGTAAGCCAGTGTTAGCTTGAGAACTTACATTTGTTTTTTAAATCAGGCATTACTACCTCTAGGTAAGTTTTTCCAAAACTGTCAGAAAAAGTTATTAATTATTTCTTTGAAAGAATTACTTGAACACATATTTAGTTTGGCTTTTATCCCACTACAGGTTTACCTATCAGTCTCCACAGAAGAATGTTAGTTCCTAGAGGGCAAGAAAACATGACTCAAATACACTTAAATTTTCAGTTACTTGACATATACAAGCGTAAGATAAATATTTATTATGCTGATATCTGACCTGGGATGTAATGCCATCCCAAACTGCTGTTCTTTTTTATCTGCAATTTACAGACTTCTCTGCCTTGCATTTTGTCAGCCACTGCCAACTGGTCTTCTTCCACTTCCAGTTTTCCACAAAGTTTCTCTCCTCACAACCTGAAGGTTCCTATTTCCCCACATCAGGATCCTTTGCCATTACTTTGAACCTGGTAATTCCTTTGTATCCTCTGATATTTATATTAATTAGCTCATTATATGGGAGACATGTCTTACACCTCTTTATGAACCAGTAACATTCTATCTCTCCTTTTGTAACTTTCACATTTGTCAGCATTTTCACATTTATAGTATCATACTGTAAGCTGCATGAGTATCAAACTAGTTAACTCTCTCTGTATCTAGAACATGTAGCTGCCCCCTAAATATATACTGAATGAATGAGTGATGTAGGATTTTCATTAGCATATCAGGGGGCTGGGAGAGAGACAGAATTTAGTCTAAAAAAATCAGGACATTACACGATGGGTGGGTGTGTGTTTGTCTATAATTGAGATGATATGTTGAGTGTGTCTATGCTAAGCCAGGTTTGGTAGAGCCTTAAGTACTGGGCTAAAGAATTTGAACTTTCATCTTGAGCTTTTACAGGAGTCCATAAATAATGCTGGATAGGAAATAGACATAATTAGAATGGCGTTTTAAAAGAATTTAATTTGGTGGAGATGAATAGAAAGGATAGGAGCCAGGAAAGCGGGAAGGCAGTGAGGAAGCATTTTGCATTGGTCAAAGTTATTTACAGTGCAGGTTTGACCTAAGTCTGTCATGAAGTCATTACAGTGAGACATGTAACTTAGTTTTTAAACAATATCAAGGTAAATTGCTCTTAGACAGAGAAAAGGTTATTTCATAAAGATTTGGCTTTACTTATAAACACGTGGTTTTTTTGGATCAAGATGTAAAATATTTCTCTTCTCATAAGACAGTTTTAATAAGGAAGAAGAATACTCATGTAGGTGATAGACATTAAAGGTCAGATTTATACTAATGGCAATGAAAATGAAAAGGGGAATAAATGTAATTGATATTTAAAGGAAATATTAACAAACTTGGCAACTGATTACATAGGATAGGGTGGTTAGGGGAGAGGGAAGCAGAAATCAAAGGCACTTTAAAAGTTATGCTGCCATTAATAAATGTACTAGGAGCTAATTTTTTCCTTATGATGACAGTTAACTAGAAATATGAGTTTAGATTCTGTCACAAATTTCTACCTTTATTTTCTGTGAGGGTTGTGATTTAAAGTTGTTTGGCAAAGAAGAAACTGTTAGAAAAAATGATTTGGTGTTGGCCTTTTTAGTACTTTTTACATCACATGATATATGTAATCATTCCTTTTCCTCACAGAACTAGATTTATTGCTTATCTGTGGATTTGTAGCTTCTTATACATAGATTGGGTTGTTGTTGTTGTTTTTTTTTTAGCAGTTAGGGAGTTAAATTCTCTAAGTGTGTAACCTCTTTTATGGTTATGAAGTAAATTACTTTAGAAATATTTTTGTAATTTTTTAGAAAATAAGATATTGCTTTCAGAGGCATTTTTACGTAGTAAAGATTGCTCAAGCGCAGGTGTTCAAATATCAGTTCTGTCACTTTGTAGCTGTATGACCTAAGCAAGTTACTTAATATCTGCCTCAATTTTTCTCCTTCATAATATGGGAATATAGTAGTATTTCTCTCAGACAATTGAGGTGAGAAATAAATGAGATAGTGCACTTAGTGGGTTTAGTACAGTGCTTGGAAAAATCTAAGCAGAGTCAATTAAATGTCACATAATTAATATTGTGTATTATCATTACTTTTAGGATATTATGAAGCAGATAAATTCCTAGGTATTTTGACTAGTCCTTTTATTTGTTACTAAGAATATTATCAACTTTTTAAAAAATTTAGATGAATGGTGTCTGTTTGAGCAAGGTGAATATTAGTTCTTCTTTAAAAGTTTGATAAAATTTATTTGTGAAGCGATCTGGTCCTGGGCTTTTGTTTTTTGGAAGTTTTTACTGCTGTTTCAGTTTCCATGTCTGTGAATGGTTTGTTCAGTTCATCTCTTTCTTCCTCAGTTAATCTTGGTATATTATATTAAGCTAGTAATTTATCCGTTTCTTCAAGGTTATCAAATTTATTGATATATAGTTATTCATGGTAATCTCTTATAATTTTTGTATTTCTTTGCTGTCTGTAGTAATATGTCCCCTTTCATTTGTGATCCTGTTTATTAATGTTTCTCCCTATCTTTTTTTTGTTAGCCTAGGTAAGTTTTATCTTTTTTGTTTATCTTCTTGAAGAACCAACTCTTGGGTTCATTGATTGATTTTTGTAGTCTTTTGTCTTTATTTCATTATTTCCACTTTATTTTTAGTATTTCCTTCCTTTTACTAACCTTGATTCTTATTTGCTCCTCTTTTTTAAGTTGTTTGAGGTGTGATGGTAGATTGTATTTTGGAGGGGTTTTTTTCTTGCTTTTTAATATGGGCCTGCATTATAATAAACTTTCCCCTTAAGACAACTTTTGCAACATCACATAGACTCTGTTAACTTTTTTGATCATTTTCGTTTATCTCTAGGTATTTTAAAATTTGTGCTTTGATTTCCTCTTTTATCTAATTGCTATTAAGTAGCATATTGTTTAATCTCCATGTATTTATAGCTTTTCCTTTTTTTCTTAATAATTGAGTTCCAGTTTTATGGCACGTACCATAGACTCTACAGGTAAAATTTTAATCTGTGTGGTTTTATTGACAGTTACCTTGTGTCCCAAGATATGGTCTATTCTTTAAAATGTCCCATGTGCACTTGAAAAAAAATGTGTATGCTGTAATTTTTGGGTAGAGTTTTCTATGGTTGTCTGGCCTAGATCCTCTTTAAATCTGTTGTTTCCAAATTTATACTTCGTTTTTTAAAATATGTCCATTGTAGTAAGTGGAATATTATATAATCCCCTGGTACTATTGTGTTGTTATCAATGTGTCTCTTAAATTCTGTCATTGTTGTATAGCCTGGTGCTCTGTCACTTGGTGTATATATAACTGTAAGTGTTATTTCTTCTTGTTATATTAGACCTTTAATTATAATAGTAGTGTCCTTTTTTCTTTTTACTTTTCTTAATTGAAAGTCTATTTTATCAAATATAAGTATAGCTGTTCCTGATTTTTTTTTTTTTTGGTTGCTATTTGCTTGTGCACCTGTCTTCCAACCCTTAATTCTAAGTCTATGCTCTCTTTGTTGGTAAGGTGAGTTTTTTGTAAACAGCAGAAGGTTGGTCTCTGCTTTGAAATCCATTCACCTACATACTCCATATCTTAACTGCTATTTTTGTGGATTATGTATAGTTGAGTAATGTAAATGTCATAGGGCAAGAGATTTCAGGGAACAAGAGGACTCTCCATCAAATTTGCTTATCATTTGAGTTCTGTTCATTTAGGTGGGCAACAGAAGATAGGAAAGTGATTTTAAAATGGGGAAGAGTTCTGTTAACTGTTAGAAACTATTCTGTTCTGTCAAGAAAAGTATCATGGGAGTGTTAAGGGAGTTCCATGGTCAGGATCATGGAGAAGGGGATGAAGTCTTGAAGGCTTTACTGTAGCAGTGAGTAGTAAGCATGGTTCAAATCAGTTCTTCCCTTTTAACTGTGCTCTTCATTTTTATGCTGCATTGCCCCCTGAGCCTGTACTGACTCATTGTTTCAGGTCACCTAGTTCCATGAACAAATCCTCTATAGTCCATTGACTCGTTGTCTGTTTTAGTAACTTCCATATACAAGTTAATGACCCAGCTGGTTTAAATTTTCGCTGTTATTCACTAACTATGTGACCTTAGGCAAATAATTTAGCTTTAGTGTTTTGTGATGCAGGTCATTGTGGCAGTTAAATGGATGATTGATAAATGGATGGTGCTGCAAAGGTAGCTCTGAATGTTACTGTTATAGTGATCATTTTAGACATCATACATTCTCATTTTAGACTTTAAGACATAGAGAAGTTGAATTGTACCACATGGACCTACAGCTAATTAGCTGGTCCTGGATGCAGGCCTCCCTTCATTGTTTTTTCCATGCCAGAATAGTTCTTCTGAAAGAGAAAATAAGAATACCCATATAATTTTTGCATATTATTGTTTCTGTACACATGCTTCAAGGAATATACAAAAATTGAGTCAAGGCTAATAAAGAACTGAAAAACATTTATACATCTAATCTGTTTCTGTTATGATTATTCATTCTTTATTTAACAGTAAATTTTTCCTCCTTGTTTTTTCTTAAATCATAACTTTTAATCTTTTTGACAGATTTCAACCAGTAAGAATTTAACCTGATTGTAACCTTGAAAAATTGGATTATATAGTAGCCTGAAAGTCTTGCTTGTTACTTTCCTGAATTTGAGTTTAAAATGCCAAGAAGAAATTAAAATTGGGGCCTTTTGAGCCTGCTTAATTCAATAGATTAGACACATAAATCCAATATTTCAGAGCAATATTGTTATTTCAAGAGAGTCAGGTTTTTAAAAGTTAATAAAAGAAGTACCCTTTTCAGCCGGTGATGGATTGGAATAACCTTAGAATAACATGTAAAAGGTTTGTGGTGGCTAATACTAGGCAGGCATGTAGCATTTACTTTCCTTCAGTAAAACTAGCCAAGGTAAAGAGAAAAAAAAGGATCTTGTATTTTGATGAGACATTAAAAATGATCGTGCATGCTTAAAGCTGCATCACACTGGTATTATATAAATTAAGCTATGGCAAAGCATCTGTCTCCTGATGTTGGTAGTATCAAAGGATATGCAAAATAACTACAGTAAGCACAGGCAGCTTAACAACATAAGAAGTATTCATACAATATAAGGTTTTGGCAGGGGTGGGGGGACTAGAATTAGGGGACGGTCATGTGGACATGAATTCCTTCCTATTTAATAGAGAATACCTTTTTATGAACAAATTTTAATATGGACATTCATATCCTTTTTAAATTACTTTAGCTGTCCCTGTTCAGAACTCACTGATTATAGAGGACTACTTTTAAGTGGACTAGTATAGTAGTTTCTAATCCTTTTACTCATGGCTCTCTTTTAAATTTTCTTTCAACTAACCTATGTTTTGAAAAAGTTGCCTGCCACATAGGTGCATATCTTAATTTATAATTTGTTTTCTTTTAATAAATCATATATGTATATGTGTATACATATAATGTGTATATATGTATAACTTTTAAATAAACTACTGAACAAATGAAGTAGACATATGTGAGTTATCACTCTCAGTTGATTTAATTTCAACCAAAAGCAAAGAAATGTGACAGTTTATCCTGTACAGTCTTGAAGTTGAATGTCTGATTTCCGTTTGATTTCTTAACATATTAATAAATCAAAAATCCTGGTAAATGTTTTTGTGCATCTCTCATGCATGAATTTAAGACATTAATTAGGAGAACTACCAGAATAAGTTCTACAGCAGCACTGTCCAAAAGGAATAGAAGATGAGGGCCTCCCTGGGGCGCAACGGGGTAAGTCGCAGCACTATGAAGCTCTTGGCAGCCATTGCAGCATGAGTTCTATACCCAGCCAGGAAACTTCCCACATGGCACAGCAGACCTCTCCTGTCTCACCCGCTGCTCCCCTCAGCAGTGTATTTCAGTCAATCTGCCTGTTCTACTCCCTACTCTGTCTCTGGTGAATCCTCTCACCACTCCATACCTCTGGCCTACACCCAGCTGGGATACATAAATAAATAATTCTTAAAAAAAAAAAGAAATAGAAGATGAGCCTTAAATGTAGTTTTTAAAGTTTTTAGTGGTCATATTTTAAAAAGTAGAGAAAATACAGGTGAAGTTAAATTTGTGATATACATAATTCAGTGTATGCAAAATATAATTTCAATACAAAAATTTAAATATCAAAATTAAGAATCAGCCAACAAAGGAGTTGTATTTAAAAAGTGAATTCTAACAATTTAATGAGAAAAAAACTTAATGGAAAAAAATAGACAAAGACCTGACAGAACATTACAGAGGAGGATATACAAATGACCAATAAACATGGAAAAGTATATTGAACTTCTTTAAAATTATAGAATGCAAATTAAAACCACAGTGCAAAGGAGAGGTAGGCATCAGAAAGAATGAGGACCAACTGGAATATACCAGCACTGCTACCTTTCTTTCACCACCTCTTACCAAAGGAAACCTTTAGAGTATAATGAGTAAGACTCTACTTCCCTCTCCCAAATCTCATGCCACTTTGATTTTGGTAAACTTTAACCAGGGTTCATATATGTAAGAGTCTAGGAAATACAGTTTCCAGTATTATCAGTTTAATAATTAAACAATCTAGCATAATGGGATATCATTATACACACAATAGTTATTAAAATGAAAAAAAGGATTGATGTTACCAAATGTTAGTGAAACTATGAACAGCTAGAATTCTCAGGTGTTCCTGGTGGGAGTATAAATTGGTAGAACTTTATTGGAAAACTTTGGCAATTTTTACTGAAGTTAAATGTGCATAATCTAATGCTCAACAAAAATGTCTTTTATAAAAACAGCTATAGAAACTTTATAATAGCCCAAACATGGAAACAATACAAATGATCCAACAAGGCAGTAAATAATGATTCTTAGGAGTCAATGAAAATAAATTACATATATATATAGAGAGAGAGATAGATAGATATTATCAGACATGTATAATTAGTTATTATATGTTATTTATATGTCATTATATATATTGCATGATTCCATTTATATCTGGCTTTGTATGAGACAAAATTGGCTTATAGTGTCAGAAATCATGTTAGTGTATACCTTTGGGAATGTGTTTTGGAGAGTATACAAGAAGATGAGTTGTGATAACATGTATACTTTATACATTTTCTGATACTTTATGTTATTTCAGTCATACTCTTATGATTCATGTACTTTTATGATTTGTATACCATTGTGTATGTGTTCATGATACGCTTCAATGAAAAAACTTAAAACTGAATAGCTTCATAAACTTAAAAAAAGAGATATTTTGCATTCTCTTACTCATACTGTCTGTGATTTCCAGTGTGTATTTTCCTCTTTGAGCACATCTCATTTCAGACTAGCAACATTTCAAATACTTGGTAGCTACGTGGAACTAATGGCTACCTTGTTAGACACTGCAGGTCTTGAACCCTGCTATATCAGAGTTTCTCTGGGGTTAGACTTTAATTTCAGGTCTTTCCTTGGAGTCAGGTAGAAAAGTAAGCACGTTTTTACCCAGAACCGTATCTAAATTTTGTTGCTGCTGCTTTGTTTCATAGAGTATTTTCCACTTAAAAGAGATAGTTGTCTTTGTGTACAGGTTCACAGGACACCAGTATACCATCATTTGGGTTATTTGCTCTTATTACATTATACTGGTCAACAGTGAGATCATTACTGATTTAAAAAGGCCCTAATCTGTAGTATCTTGGTGTGCTGAACATGAATAGAACCCTGAAAAATTTTTATTAGCTCTTGTTTTGAAGATACTTCGTATAATTCATTTTATATGTTTCACCGTGTAAATTTATCCAGTAGGACTGCAACAACATCCTAAATTAGCCTAGAATCATGTAGTACTGCATTGCCTTGCATAATACCATCATGCAAACATCATCCAGACTTGATTGCATCATTTCCTGATGCAATGCAATACCACTGCCAGGCGGCTGCTGAAGTAAGCTGATGTCAGCAGTGCACTATAGAAAGCCCTGTCAGAAAGGTTGAGCATTGAAAATATTTCAGACTTTGTATGAGACAGTTGAAGCTACTGTTCCATAGAACTGTTATTATTTTATCCATTTAGGCACAATATAGAACAGTAATGCCTCGAAAGTGTGTTAATAGCGTGGACAATTTCTGCTCTGTTTGTGGGTAAGTGACATTTGCCAACCAGAAGAAAAGTATCACTTCTCAAATGAAGAAGGCTTATCATCTTGACTTTGGATGCAAGGTTGGTGACCAAGACAGGCCTTGGGCCCCGCATATATGCTGTGCTACATGGACAACACAGCTTTCACAGTGGTTAAATGACAAAAGACCATCAGTGCCTTTTGCAGTCCCCATGGTGTGGAGAGAGCCAAGCAACCACCCAAAAGACTGTTACTTCTGCTTGGTTCCTCCTCTTTCTGGTGGAATAACAAAGCAAAAGAAGTTGAGAATAGTCTACCCAAACATTCCGTCTTCATTGAGACCAGTTCCACATGGTGAGGGACTTCCTATTCCAGACCCTCCAGCAGAATATTCTCTTGGTTCATCTGATGAGGACAAGGGTGAGCTGACCTGTTCTTCTGTTCCATCAGCATGCAGTGATCCAGATTTTTACTGTGCATCATCAACCCCACACAGACTAACACAGGAAGAACTAAATGACCTGGTTCATGATTTGGACTTATCCAAGAACAAGGCAGAATTGCTAGGATCAAGACTCCAACATGGAATCTTCTAGAAGAGATGTTACAATTACTTTTTATCGAAAGCACCACCAGCAGTTGGAGCCTTTCTTCAGAAAGGAAAGTACTCTGGTATTCTGTTCTGATATTGAGGACCTCATGAATGCCTTGGAAATCACTCATGACCCACAAGAATGGAAACTATTTCTAGGCTTTTTGAAACTGAATCTTAAGGCTGTGCTTTTGCACAATGGAAACCGTCTTCCATCTGTTCTGTTCCTGAACAGCTATACAAGAGACAAGCGAAGAAATCTAAGAAGTAGCCTATGACTTGATTTTTTACAGGTATTAACCTTGTGGTGAAAACATCAATTTATTGCAGATTATAAAAAAAAAACTGAGCCAGAATTAGAATTTGATTGTCGTATTCGTGTTGAGCACATACAAATTGATAGGAAATGACTAATTTTATTTTCATAACATGACTTTTGTAAAAATTTGTTGACCAATATTATTGATCATCTTCCACATGACTATCTTTTTAAAAGCAAATGTTTTATTAAAAAGTAATATACACACATAAAAGGTGTGACACATACCACTTCTCACATTTCATTGTCCAAAACAAGTTACATATCCTTACGTAACTGCAGAGAAGAAAATTCCTAACTTTGTGCCTAGGAAGAGATTTGGAAATACTTTGGAGCAGCACTAAAAGCTAACACCTCTCTGGGCCTCCCTGGTGGCGCAGTGGTTAAGCACTGCGCTGTGGAGCTGTCGGCAGCACAACACGATGCCAGGCCAGGGTGATTCCCACATGGTGCTGCAGACCTCTCCTGCCTCACCCGCTGCTCCCCTCAGCAGTGTATTTCCGTCGATCTGCCTGTGCTGCTCCCCACTCTGTCTCTGGTAAACCCGCTCCATGCCCCACTCCTCTGGCCTGTACCCCAGCTTGTATGCATAAATAAATAAATCTTTAAAAAAAAATAGCTAACACCTCTTCATGACTGATTTCAGAGAACATGGCCTTGGGTTTATATTTGCCTAAGAATACAAGCATACCAAGACAAGTCCTTTTAGCTTTTTCCATTCTGTATTGTTTTTAAGCCCTATAATCCTAAAAGATTAGTCTAACACAGCTGTATGGCTCTGGCTTCAAACCCTTGTCTTCTCTTTGCACTCATATAACCCAAGTATCTAAGTGGGCCTAAAAGCCTGCTTTGTACATTCAGCCTCTTCTCATGTCACACATGCATGCCTTCTTGAAAGAAAAATTTGCTTCCCTCTTCTGTCTTAAATGTTTTTCCTTATTTTTACTTGTTTATTCTTTAACTTTTAGGTTAAATAGGGGAGTCATCTCTATTCTACACTCTCATCATATTGTATACTTTGCTTCCAGAGAAACTGTTCTAGTCTAATTTGATTTTTGCACTGTTATTTGTTCTGTTTTCTAGTTAGCCTATAGAACATTGCCCCAAGGCAGGAAGGACCAAGTCTGTTTTTCTTACTATATACTATTCCTTGTGTCTGTCCAAGTTACTGTCATATAATTGGAGCTCATTGAATATTGAGTTTACTGATAGTTTTATATCCATGACAATTATTTAGTCTATGTAGAGAACATAGTGACATTTTTACCGTCCATAAACAACAATGTGATAAGAAAAGTTTATCACACAAACTGCAAATACACACTTTCTCAGTGCCTCTATGTCTTAGGGAATCTAAGAGAGTCCAAAGTATTAATGCTTGTCTCATTCTTTGTAGATTGGAATATACCCTCATCTATATCTTTATTATTTAAGTGGTTTTCTTTTTTCCATTCTTGAGTGATATTTTTATTTTTAACTTGAAAACCCTATAGTCAAGGTCTATATCACATCTAACATCAATGGCAGTAAAACTGCCCAAGCAATGAGTGTATTATATAGACATAGTGAATAAACAAATAAGCTCTGTCTTATTGAAATGTCTTTCCTGCTAGCTTTCTGGAGATGGTACAGAATTACCAAAACCAAGCAAGATTTATTTTATGTGATTCTGCGCATCAGCAGAAGAGTATATATATTAGATGGTGGGAAAATGCTTAGCTACAAAATTTATGTACCTCACTATTTGTCTTCATTTACATGTGTTGAGGGGAATTTTTTCACAAAGAACACGAATTTGATCACCTGTATTTTTCAGATTGGTATTATAACATTTATTAAAATAATATTATGTTAATAGAAACAGCAAAGAACCAAAAAATACACAAGCTATATAAAAGCCCAACAAAAACCCAAAAGTGATTAAAGTATTAAAATTCATTAACCAAAAAAGCCAAGATACCCAGTATAATAAAGTACTGCAAAACAATTGCCTATATTCACTTATCAAAATTGTGAAATTTGCTTTTGTATCCTTTTTCCAATCGTAAAAAAAGTTCTTTTTGAATGTTATATACCGTGCATATAAAACAAGAGCAAAAATACATTATAATCGTTAGCAATGGCTATAAATACATTATCTTATGTACTTCTCATAGGCAGTAGTACACATGTAGCATGAAACTACTATGATAATAAAGAATAGACAGAAATATATGTCATTTGTATAGGAACATACAAGTGACCCATCTACCCACACTGAAAATTATGTACTACCGTTAGGTTAAAAAAAAATTTTAGAAACTACTTATTTTAATAAGAAATTCAGTAAAAAATGATCATATTGAAAACCTAGGCATTTAGAAATTTCAAAAGTCATACTTTTTTTCAGTTGATTCAAAATTTTGTCAACTAAATTTTCAAAAGTTTGTTCAGAACCAATATAACTCATAAATGTCACACATTTATTTCAAACATCTACTTTCTTCCACAAAAAAGACCTTCTATAAAACCAAAAATGTCCAGGTATAATATAGTTGAGATGAAACTGGATCAAATACTGGTATTTTTAAAACTACTATCACCTCAAGTGTACAAACCAAACAAAATAAAAATCAAAATGGCATGGCATACATTATAAATAAACCAAAACAACTGTGTGTGTAACAGAAAGACAAAGCAGCAACACATTAAACCTAAAGCTAGATGAATATAAAGCAGTTAATGCTCTTGCATTGTAAATATATTGAAAGTGGTTTCTAAGTGAGACACGATGATGGAGGAGATCACAATTATCACCACCTTTATGTTTTATTATGGACTACAGGTGCTATTCATTTAATACAAATGTTTTAATAGTGCTATCATGTATAGTGCTAATCTTACTGGTAGAATTGATGAGGTGATACATTTTTATTCTAGAAGGGAACCACCATTTCTATCAGTAAGAAAGTGGGATTAAAAGGAATATAAATAAGGATTACATTGGCACATCCTGTCTATTTACCCAACAAATGTTTGTGAAGTATGTCTTGTGCCAGAAGCTGATTTAAAATTTTTGTTTCAAACATTCGGATAAATGATGAGTTTCAGTCTTTTGCTAGCTGTGTCAGTTTTCTCAGTTATAGGATGGGGATGGTAAGTATCCATCTCATAAAGTTCTTATGAAGAGTAAATAAAGCTGAATCCCAGTGTTTGGCATTTAGTAAACGTTCACTATCTGTAAACTATTACTGTGAGGCCTTGTCCATAGTTAGCCTTTTAACTATTTTCCTGTGTTTCTTTCTGCTTATTTTTTTCCCCTTATTACTATGGGAGTTAAATTTCTAATACACAGATCTGATTGTGTAACACTACCTCCTCGATAACATCCTTTCAACTTTAAAAAGCTTTTCCTTTTTTTTTTTTTTTTGTTTTCTGAAGAAAATCTTTAATACATGGATGGCATTTAGCAACTTCATATGACCCGGATCTGCCTTACCAAACCAGCTTCTGCCTTGGCCCCTAACAAGGTTGCAGCACAAATATGTCACACAGTTAATTTTGCTGACTTGGTTTATCCTCTTTTACCTAGAATTTATGCTCTAAGACTCAATCCCTTTTCTCACCCTCAGTCTGAAGAAACAGTTTTCTATAGGTAACTCAAAGGTTCCTTTTTTCTTCCCAAACAGAAAATTTTGATCCCTGTCATTCATCTCTGCATAGCATGTACCATGTTATTAAGTTAATTACATGTGTCTTCTCTCCCATTAGCTTGTGAGTTCCTTGAGAGCAGAGACCGTAATTTAGTCATCATTCTATCTTTGGCCCTAGTAGGCACTCATTAAAAACTTGTTGAAATAATAGATTGAGGTTTAGTTTAATTCTGTTTTTATTTCAATGCATTTTTTTATTCTAGGTTCTGGGCCTTGTCCAAAATATGAGTGTTTTCCAGTGTCCAAAATGTAAGCACAGAATTCATATTTTTGGTGCTGATGGTGCAAGGAAACTAGCACAGACCCTTGATCTGGATGTTCTAGGTAAGACCACAGGCTATTTTGTAGAGAAAATGGCAGAAGGGAGGTGAGGATAAGGCATGATGATAAAGAGTATCTCAGAAAATGATAAATTGCTTTTGACTTTCTGTTTTAAGTTAAGTTAGCACAGTCCTGTGTACTAATCTATCTTTGGCCTTTTAAATAAAAAGTCATTAGTAGGTGGCTTTTATGAATATGAGGCTTTTTCTGCCAATCATGATAACTCCTGCAATAGGTTAAAACTGCCTGTAACTTGAATTTAAAAATAGAATTTTGCAGTCTGAGTACTGTGATTGGAAGTCCATATTTTAAATAATGGTCATCAATTTATTTGCTAAGTTGGGGAGACACTTTTCAGAATAAACAGATATATATTGAAATACCTGTTCATTGTTTTGTAGCAACCTTTGGAAATGTAAGTTCTTCGTGTGTACTTAAAATCTCTTCACCATTCATTCTGAGTTTATCAGCTCACTGCTCTAGAAAGGCAATATTTTGTTTCCTGTAGCCTTTCTAGATGTTTGCTATGTATAAAAACTATGGCTCTTGAAATCTACATTGTATAGGTATTTACATTACTGAACTGAAAGATTAGTATTATGAAGAGACCTAAAATTTTGTGTTAAGTGAGCAAAACAGATTATAGATAAAACATGATTAAAAAAATCCACAAGCAGCTTAATGGACTTTTTAGGAAACATGTTTTGATATTCTGCTTATGACTGAGCTTCTGTTCTGGGCAAAGACAGATGTTAAATGCTAAGTGAGGGAGGTACAGAATGAATTATCAGTTTTAGGTAGTTAACAATTAAGATACCTTGGAGATCAAGGAATTTCAAAACATTCTTTATTAAGTTTCTAAAAGTTGAAGTTAAATGTATTATTCTTACTATGCATTTGCACTATGCAGCCACCACAATACCAGGTGAATACTAATG
Source organism: Scalopus aquaticus (assembly GCA_004024925.1). NCBI lineage: Eukaryota > Metazoa > Chordata > Mammalia > Eulipotyphla > Talpidae > Scalopus > Scalopus aquaticus. The sequence goes on from PVIJ01009666.1 coordinate 37,940, forward strand.
ATATATTTTGATACATTACTGTAATTATAGCCACTAATTATATTCTGCAACTGTTTTTCATTTAACTAACTTAGAAAGTTCAATTTCCCAAATCTGCATAATAACGTAACAGATTGACATTCACTTACATAATAAAGTAAATGTGTAATTATAATGGCATTATTGAATTATAGTGACAGTATTATAATTCCCTAATTTATGAATGGGTGGGACGATATTGTAAGTCGGTTGTTAGAATGTGAAGCATAACTCCCAGAGAAGCAGTCTCATATATGAAAGTTACATTTACCCAACAGCTCACAAATGTGCCATTACCCTATATATATCACAAACACTTATTACTGATCACAAAAACTGGGTAGTGATATAGACTGCTCTTTCTGACTGTATCATGGGAAAAATAATTTATTAGAGTTTCAACTCAGCACAAAGCTCTTCCTTTTAATGCAGTTATGGGGTCCCTGTCGTGAACTGGAGTAGACTCCAATAATGAAGAAGTTGGTAGTAGGAATGAGGAACTGAAATCAAGGAAGCACCTCTGCCAACCTCTTGGCTTGTGGAACGACCACCCCCCTCCCCCCACTACTGTCCCTACCAGGAATCCTCATTTGTCCTTTACTAACGCTGGCTGCCTCTAAATTTGATTTTCATCCATTGGACTGTGTTTTAAATAAATATTTGGTGAAATTGGACCTTAGAACTTTATCCATATTACCTACAGGGTCAGTTTATGCATGATAGTTAAGGTGTCAGATAATCTCACAGAAACCGCCTTAGTTTATGTCTCTGAAATATGCCCTTACTTCTTTCAGACCTGTCCCCTCAGAGATACTTTTCAAGGCCAGGTGGCTCCTCACCTACTTTCCATATCTTGACTCCTTTTAATCCTTCTCTGTATACAACTACTAGCATATTACTGCTTTCACTGTAACATCTGTTTTCTGACAGTTTTCCTCTTTTTTGGTCTCTTCTTTGTCAGTAGGTAAGATTTTGAGTCTTTGGAGGGCAGAAACAAGGCTAATAAGTAGCTACCTGAAAGAGTTTTACTCTACCCCGCCTTCCATCACTGCATTTAAAATACAAACTTTCAAGATTCCTTACTATAATGGCACTTCACAAATCAAGAGAAAAAACTTTAGAGTCTTCTAAGCATTTTCTATAACACATTTTCCCCTGTCTGCTCATGTGACAGTTCCCCGATGTCTTAAGTTGCTCTATAGAACAGACATCAAATTTATTGAAAAGTTAATCTTTAAATGGCTACTGAAATATTCATGTATTTTTTTATTTGGCTTTTGAACATTTAGGAAAGATTTAAAGAGTTGATTAAGATCTCAAAATTTGCTGACAAAAAGGGGTATGAATAGCTCATCTAACCATGTACTTCATAGTATTAGTTGCAATAGGTTTGTAGTTTATAACGCACTTCTTATACATTATTTAGATAGCCTGGAGTGGTACTGGCATGGTGACTTGTTTATATCACACACACATTTAGACACATGTTTCCATAATTTTTGCATGGATTTGGAATGGTTCTAAGAATGCTGAGTGCCATTACAAGTCAACTCCCCTACTTTTCTACTTAAGACTCGATTTACTGCACTTTAAATCTCAGCCTTTTGAAAGTCTTTACTCATAATGATGTGGTAGAGTCTATTGGCCAATGTATTAGAACTTTTCTCTCCTAAATTCTGCTACCTAGTATAGGAAAAGCATATGACCTCTCTGATCTCAAGTGTATATATGAAAGGCTCTTACTAGATGTTTACCGAAATTTCATCAAGATTACAAATTATACATAATACTATGTACATTACTATATAATAAAAGAAAAATAATTCTAGCTGTTTAAGAAGCATAGTTGAGATAACAGGTCTGGCCTACTTTTCAGTTCTCTTAGCTCACTCATTTGACAACATCAGGAAGATTATCCTGTTGTACGTTTAGGTAGTTCTTTGACTCCTTATCTTTTCTTCTTTGTGTCCTCTTGTATGGTATGATATGTTTATATCTGATATTATAGGGAATAATAATTTATAAATGTCTTCTAAGCCATTTCTTGCTGGAAGACCCCCCAGAAAGGATAAGTCAGAGACCTTATCCCTTAATGGCTGCCACATGGCTTTCATATGTACATGTAATCATTGTACTACCCTCAACTGGAATATTTTGCTCCTATTTTCACTTACATGAAATTTCTTATTCAGAGATTTAGTATTTGCAGAGAATTTTAACTTAAGTTGATTTGAATCAATTTAATTTAGATTTTGTTTCTTTCTGTAGTTCAAATACTGAAATTCCTAATGCCTAGCTAAACTTTTGTGGTACTAATGGGTATCTGGTGGGCTTTTTTAGGAGATATTCCCTTACACCTTAACATAAGGAAAACTTCAGATATGGGCCAGCCAATTGTGTTTTCACAGCCTGAAAGTGAAGAGGTAAGTTGCTTTTTAAAATATTATTTTTATTACTTTTTACAGGATATATTTTTTTGATATATAAAAAGTTGGGTCAATAGAACTTTCTGTTTGCAGTCCACAAAGATTAGTTAACTTATCTAAAGCATCATTAAATTACTCACTATTGCATTTTATATGGTAGGGATACATACCGGTGTTGACTCTGAAGTATCAATTAATCAAGTTCACCTGTTAGGAATCATCAGCCAGTCAGTTTTCTCAGGAAGAACATGAACAATGAGAATTTGTAAAGTTTTTATCTTGCTGGCTAGCAGTAACTCCAAAAGTTATTAGCTTAGATGTTGTTTCCATCTAATACTTAAGTATAAGTTCAGCTGATTGCTGGGAGAAGGGAACCTAATGTATGAAAGAGTTGTGTTGGATATAGGGATGGGATTTTGTTTCATTTATTTTAATAAATATGTTTGGGTAGGTGAGGTGGAAAAACTAGTAGTGTCTCATTAGCCAGCAACATTGGGTATATAGTTAGTTCGTAGAATTTCAAGATTGGTGAAACTTTATGAATTTAAGCATAAAATCTTTTATTATACTCTTTTTAAGCTAGAAATAAAATCAATCATATATATCTCTTCTTTCTTAAGTAGCATTTGCTATTTAAATCAAACTGAGCCATCATCTGGTACATCAGTTTTGATGTGATTTTTGTGCGCCTTTGCTGAGCAGCCCCAATCAGTCTTCTAATAGTTTTTCCTTTTCTTTTTCTTAGCTAATGTGTATGACTTTATAGTCTTATTATTTTGCGTATACGTAACTATTACTCCTTTCATTCTAGTTCACTTCTTCTAATCTTGTTTGAGCTGTGAATAAAGTTAGAGTAAATTGATAGTCAGGAACCTTAGATAAGTAAAGTGGATTGTCTTTCGGGGGCCAGAGGTCCTTTCCTTTTCTTAAGGATTGGCAATTATGATACAGGTGATTGAATTGCTGAGAATATAATCTCTGAGTAAATAGAATGTAGTACTTATTGTTTTTCTTTTCTCTGCCTTTTAAGGATCAAATACTAAATTTCCTTTTCAGTCTATTTTTAGAAATCTTTTAGATAAGCAGAAACCATAATCTTTTGTTACTTACATAATTAAAGTCTAACAGTTCTAACTATTATAGATGTGTACTTTATGCGGTTAATGAAAGTTGTTTGTAAAATTGAACTTAGATTTTTTTCTAAGTACATACTTTTAAATACCTTTTAAGAACAGACTATTTAAAGATATCCTATGGTTAACCATTATGAACAAGAATTTGTTTACTAGTTTATTTCAAGTATTAGTTTAGATTTTTAAGAATTTTTTTGTTTGAGATGCTTCAAAAGCAAGAAGTGATTCAATTCCAATGAGCTATTCTACCTCCCTTTTATATCATTATACCGTACAGAATTTCTAAAGATTGGGTCGAAAAATAAAAACCAAAAAGTGTTTGTTGAAATGATACTGCATTGGCTGAAAAAATTCAGTCTCAATAGTTTTGTGTAAATTGCAACTCTTAAATACTTTTAGTGGTTTCTCAGCAAATGGCAATCTAGCCATTACTTTGAGTGTGAAATATTGAAAGTTTAAACTTGGAGATAGTCCAATAAAAAGTAAAGGTTAAATGTAGCATATTTGATTATTTTCAGATCATTCAGTATTCTGAGTAGTGTATTAGGTTTATTCCTCTAATTTAACACAAGAACTTAAAGATTATATAATGATATTTCTCCTTCCCTTATTGAACTTTAAATTTTCATCACAAAATACTAGGAGATTAAAAAGTGACTATAAGGGCTTCCCTGGTGGCATTGGGGTTAAGTCTCAGCACTATCACTGCTAAGGCCTGAGTTCAATCCCCGGCCAGGGAGCTAACTCACATAGGATGCAGCAGACCTCTCCTGTCTCACCTGCTGCTTTCCTTAGCAGTGTATTTCAGTCGATCTGCTGTCCTGCTCCCCACTCTGTCTCTGGTGAATCCTCTCACCTGCACCACAGTTCTTCTATGCATAAATAACTATATCTTAAAAAAATGTGTGGGTGAAATTCAACACATTAGATAAGAGAAATGTTTCTTTATAAAGTACATATTGTTTCATTTTTAAACAAAAATTATTGTTTCTGTCAACTGTAGAAGAGAGTGAAACCATTTTTAGACAAAGCATTACAATTAGAACTACTTATATTTTGGACTTACTGCTTAATATGTGATATAGTAGAGGGAGCTAGACTTTGGAGGTCAGATGGACCCAGATTTGAACCTTGAATGAACAACTTCTGTTTCTTCATCAAATTGAGTCAGTGAGGTTTATGCAAAGTACTTGGTATAGTAGATACTCAATAAAAAAAAGTAAGCCCTTATTCATGTTTTGAGAACTTAAACATGACTCAAATGAAATTTTAACATTTTCCTGTTAAAATAAATCTTATCCACCTGTTAGGACTCAAACATAGTTTTTAATAAATGAAGTATGGTGAAATACACTTAAAGCACTTCACAAAGTCAGACTAAACAGACCTTAAAGAATTATCCAGTAGTCTGGGAGTTGGTCAGCCAAGGTTTAAAACCCAGTCTTCTAATACAGTGCTTTGGAGAAGACTTTCTACCTATCTGGGCATTGGTTGGGGATAATGACAGAATTTACCCAATAAGATAACTGTGGGGATAAAGAAAATAATACTTGGCAAATATTAAGTACTTTGTTTTATCTTTTAACATTAGGAGTAGGAGTAAGAGTAAGTAATAGTAATTATAATAGTAGTAATAGTAGCAATCTACACAACTTTAAGTAAATATATATTTAATATATTTAATTGATGGTAAGTAAATTTGTAAGTGTATATGTTAATGGTTAAATAGGGGGAATTAATAATATTTGCATTGTAATTGTTTAAAACCCTTACAATGCAAATATCATTGATCAGTGTTCTAACTGAACCAACTTTGCAGCCATTGGGTTAGTTTGTGGCCCACTTAATGGCTTGGAAGCATCTCTTAGGGTTCTTCTTCTTTGGGAGGTCCCAGGGCTGAAGATGCAATAGCTGATTCCAGGAATTCTTGCGTGTTACCCAAAATTGACTGGGGCAAGAGCATATAGGTTTTTGGTGCTGGTTTCACATGCCATTCTCAGAGAGAATAAAGAAAATGCTTCTCAAAGGTAAACCATGGGTTGGTAATAAATAGTCCTCTTTAAAATAACTAATAGCTCTCAGATGGCAGAGACATTTTGGCAGTATCTAACTCTGGATATCAATTGGTCAGAAAAGAAAGGTTTAATTTTCCTGTAACTAGACTGGGTTGCTAGTTTGCTGACATGGGGAGTTAGGGCTTGAAAAACAGTAATTATTGGTACTAAATATTTTTTCAGAAAGTCACTTTCTAAATAATTCTCCACCAAGTAATCTAAAATCCTTTCTCCTCTTCCTTACCCACACTGTGCACAGCAGCATCTTCTCACTAGTGAATTTCCTCATCTTACCTAGCCTTTTTACTATTAAATTCAGTCAAGAGCTATGGCAAACAGTTTATGAGTCATTTGATGTCTACTGTGGAGAAATACAGAACAAATGAATCTATTCTTTTTCAGGCCAAAGCTTATCTGAGGATTGCTGCAGAAGTGGTAAAAAGATTGCCACCGCCTCTAGAGTGATTCCCCAAGTGTCCTGGAAATTTGCCTGGTGTCTGACACTAAGAAGATCTTTGGTAATAACAGTCTTGTGGTGAAACCTGCAAAAATAATAGCAATCGTAGTTGTTTTCCTAAAGAAATGTTTTATTTTCAGATTTGATTTGCTAAGCAATGACTTACAAATAAGATTTTTATATATCAATAGTAATTGCTACATTTTGGATTTTTTTTTGAAAGATCATGTATCCCAACTCTACAATCTGCATTTAATTTTACCGAACTACCAACGAATCATGAGTTTATATTCTAAGCCCAACCTTGAATTCAGTAGAGAACTGCATTCTTTCCAGGACTACAGAGCTAGTAATTTAAAGGATTTACTAATTTGTGTAAGAACACATTTCTGTAGGCATTTTGCTCTGGGTTTGAGTCCTTCCTCAAGTACTGTGTTAGATACATCCTTTTTTAAAAAAATTGATTTGCCAAACTATATAAATTTTGGTGTACATCTTTACCTCTTTGTTAATACAAGCCTTACCTCACCTGCCACCAGAGTTCTAGTGTCCTTCCCACTATCAGCTTGATGCCTCCTACCCATCCATCCCATCCTCCCTTTTCTCCTCTGCTGACCGCTGTTTTTCAGAGTATCTAATAGTTGTTTTTGTTGGTCTACATATGAAAGTAACCATTTGATAATTGTTTTTTCACTTTTTGACTTATTTCACTTTTCACAAGTCACCTCACTTTCCATCCAGGTTGTTGCAAAAGGCAAGATTGCATCTTGTTTAATAGTTGGGTGGTATTCCATTGAACACCTATACCATAACTTTTCAATGGGCATTTAGATTGTTTCCATGTCTCAGCTATTGTGAATAATGCTGCTGTGAACATAGGAGTGCATAAATCTTTTCAATTAGTATTTTCTTAGTCTTCAGATAAATATGTAGGAGAGATGTTGTTGGGTCATATGGTATTTCCATTTTAAGATTTTTAAGGAATCTCCAAACTGTTTTTCGATGGAGGCTGCACTAATTTACATACGCAACAGTGAGTGAGAGCTCCTTTTTCTATAGCACCCAAAACAACACATGGTTTCCAATTTTTTTTTTATATAGGCCATTCTCACAGGTATGAGTTACTGTCTCTTTCTGGTTTTGATTTACATTTTCCTAATAATAAGTTGGACACAATTTATTTATTTTTTTTAAAGATTTATTTTTTATTTATACATACAAGCTGGGGTACAGGCCAGAGGCGTGGGGCGGCGAGAAGGTTCACCAGAGACAGAGCGGGTAGCAGAACAGGCAGATCAGAAATACACTGCTGAGGGGAGCAGTGGGCAAGGCAGGAGAGGTCTGCCGCACCATGTGGGATTCTCCCTGGCCGGGCATTGAACTTGCATCGCCGCTGCAGACAGCGCCACAGCCCAGCGCTTAATCGCTGTGCCACCCGGGAGGCCCTGGGTGGACACAATTTAATATAAATCTCTACTTCTTTGTCTAAACCACACTCTGTCCTAGACTTAATGAAAGTGGATCTCCCATGGTGTGCCTTGGATATGTGTATTTTTAACAAAATCAGTATAATTTGCATGATGATTCTGATTATGATGGTAATAGTGATAATAACAGCAATGAACATTTTTCAATTGTGTCCTTATAGTTAATGTTCCATTAATAAGGGTGCAATACTGCTATCTCCAATATACAAATGAGGAAATCCAGGTGTGGAAAGGTCAAGTGCCTTGTTAAGTTTGTTATGTTAGCAAATACTAGAACTGGGATTTGAACTGAGCGATTGGATACTGGATCCTTCCTTTTGTGCACCAAAATGGCATTTGTTTATTTCAAAAGAAATGTCCATAGTATTCATTGTTTCTCATATCTATTTGAACATGGAATCCTCTCCTCCCCCTCTTTTTAGGAACATTTTATGGATTTCATGCTTCAAAAAATACACTTTGAAAAACATGTATTTTTGTCTAGTTAATACTCAAAGAGTCATGGACTTCTCAAGGTCAAGTAGCAAAATGGTTGTGAAACTGAAAGTACTGTTAAGAATGAGTCACTAGTTAAATCCTCATTTATAAGGAAGTGGTTCATGACCTTTGATAAATGCTTCAGTGTCCTTTGTCTTGCAGTTGAGCAGCTAGAAAACTAGTCTCTGTGAGTTACATGGCATTGTATACATGTTTCCACACAATTCTATTTACATAAAAACCTATAAAAGCTTTATAAATAATAGCCAAAAACAGCCCACGTGTTTTTTAGAGGGGAAATGGTTAAATAAAAGGTGGTATGTCCATGCCATGGAGTATTACTCATAATAAAAAAAGAACAAACTATGGACACATGCAACAACCTGGATGAATTCCAGAGAATTCTATTGAATGATAAAGCCAATCTCAAAAGGTTATGTATGATATAATCCCACTTATATAAATTCTTGAAATAACACATTTTGGAAATGAAGAACAGATCAGTAGTTTCCAAGGTCAAGGGTCAGGGGAGTGTAGGGAAAGGAATTGTGTGTGGCTATAAAAGTAGTACGGGAAGTATCCTTGTGAGGATGGAAATTATCTGAATCATGACTATATTGATTTCCATATCTTCACTGTGATGCTATATTATAGTTTCACAAGATTTTATCTTTTAGGTAAATTGAGAAAAGTGCATAGCATAATCTCACTGTATTGTTTCTTATAACTGCATGTGAATCTCTATCTCAAAATAAAATTAGAAGTTTAATTAAAATAAACATATGCTCCTATGTCTGAACTAAAATTTTCTGGTCCAAATTATGCATGCTAATTAAAATCATGAATTTAAGTATTGTGGTCACACAGTAATCATTCATCACTTTAAGAAGGATATAATGACTGTAGATATTTATTTGTGTTTTTACTGTCTTTGGGGGATGAGACCAATAACAATAATCATTGAGCAGTTCTTAATACCAAAAAGCAATAACTGAACCAAGTTCAATTTTATCCAGAAAGAGAGTAATTTAAATAACCTCCATAAGTGCTTAAAGGAGAATGGATCAGGTAGAGAAGGTCAATTGGTTGGTGGTGGCTGGTGACTGATGTTTAGTGGTGAATATGGTCTGGTGTGTGTGTGTGTGTGTGTGTGTGTGTGTGTGTGTGTGCACGCGCGTGTGTCTGTGTGTGTGCGTGTGTGTGTGTGTGTAGTTACCATGCCAAATCCTCGAATTTAAAATCCCTCGAAAGTTAGAACTGAAGAGTGTGTTAGAATTTACATAATACCATCATTCCATTAGAATGATCGCTAAGAAAAAACAGAAGTTCACCAATGACCCAAGGCTTTGGGGGGGAGTGGGGTGGGGATTAGTTCATTATGAAGTATACTGTATATACAGTAAAGCACAGAATACATAAATACACAGGTGTAATTATCTACAAAGTGAACACCCATGTAACTGCTTACAACCAGTTTAAGAATTAGAACGCTGCCAGAAGCCCAGAAGTTAATTGTGTTTCCTTTTATAAGTGCTGTACCTTCCCTTACAAAGTGTTTTAATGCCTGAGCTTATGCCTTTAAATATTATAGTTTTGCTTTTTTTTTGAAATTTATATTAAATGGAATAATATGGTATTTTGCTCTTTGTTAATTTTTTATTTGGTTCTTTATTGACTGCTTTTGTTCTCTGTTGTGTTTCTGAGATCCATGTCTGTTGCTACATGTAGCTGTGATTTGCTCATATTCTCTGCTGTATAATATTTCATTGTTTATATATATAGTATATATACACACATACACATACATATACAGTTGTGTGTGTGTGTGTATATATATATATATATATATATATATATATATATATATATACTACTTAATCCATATATACTACTTAATCCATTCCACTATGGATGGATATTTGGGTTGATTCTGTGTTTTTTCATTATTACAAGTAATTCTACTCTGAACATTTTTGTACATATTGTCTTGGGTTCATATAATTGAATTAAGTTCTTTCTGGGAATGGAATTACTGGGAGTATTTAATGGCATCTCATTGTAGATTTAACTTGCATTTTCCTGATGATAAATTAAGTTGAGCACTTTACATACATTTGTTAGCTAATTAGATTTCTACTTTTGTTTAGTACCCAGTCAAATCTTCTGTATATTTTTCTGTTGTGATGTTAAAATGTCAAATTTATATATGCTTGATGTGAATCATTGTCAGTTGTATGTGTCACAGATATTTTCCCCACTCTCACTTAACCTTCCTTAATTGTGACTTTTGATAAACAAAAGATCTTAATTTTAAACTAATCAAATCTGTCATTCTTTTCCTTTTCCATTCATACCCTGGGTAATGAAGATATTATCCTATATTAACGTCTAGAAGCTTATAATTGTTTTGTCTTTTGCATTTAGTTCTAAAATACACCAGAAATTATTTTTGGTCGTTCTGGTAAGATAGGCTTTAAGTGTATTTTTTTTTCTTCCTTGTTCTATCTAATTGTTCCAGCACTGCTAGGATTGGCATTGTCTCCCCATCCCTACTGTAAATTAAATGTCTGTGCGTCTATGACTCTGTTACTTTGCTTTCATTTCTGTTCCATTGCTTCATTTGTCTATATTTACACTAACAACTCTGTTTTGTTATTTCTGTTTTTTCAAAAATGTTGTGGCAATTATTGATTCTTTGCACTTCCATATAAATTTAGTGCCAGCTCATAAAACTCAAAAACAATAATGAACTACTGGAGAGATTCAGCTTTGCTTCAGGTGGCATCATCCCCATCCTTACAACAAGACAAAACTGTAATCTACAAAGTCATAACTGACATTATGAACCTAGATTATTAAGTAGTGTTCTATTGACTGTATATTCCACAATTTCTTTAGCCAGTCCTTCTGTCAGGGGGCATTTAGGTTGGTTTCATCACTTGGCTATTGTGAATAATGTGAATATAGGAGTATATAAGTCTCTCATAATAATGTTTTCATACTTGGATAAATACTTGGAAGTTGTATTGCTGGATGATAGGTGTTTCCACTTTTGATTTTTTTTGAGGAATCTTTATGTCATTTTCCTTAAAGCTGCCCCAGTTTATATTCCAACCAACAATGGATGGGTGTTCCTTTTTCTCCATATCTAGACAAACATTTGTTGTGTCTAGGCTTTTTGATGTAGGTCATTCTCACAGGGATAAGGTGCAATCTCATTGTAGTTTTGATTTGCCTTTCCCTTGTAATAAGTGATATTGAACATTTTTTTCACATGCTGGTAGTCCATATGTATGTCTTTTCTGGAGAAATGTCCACTTAAGTCTTTTGCACATTTTTTTGGATTTATTTATTTTTGTTTGTTTGTTATTGAGTCATGTATGTTCTTTGTTGTAGAAAATTAACTCCTTGTCAGATGTGCGATGTGCAAATATCTTCTTTCAGTCTATAGACTGTCATTTTGTTTTTGCGGTGGTTTCTTTGGCTGTGCAGAACCTTTTTTTGACGTAGTCTCATTTGTTTATTTTTGCCTTTGTTACCCATGCCTTTGAAATTGAGTCCTGAAATACATTTCTATAGTTGGTGTCCATAGAGTGAATCATGCTTCCTTTTGTGGTTTCAGGTCTTCTATCCAAGTCTTTAATCCATTTTGAATTAAGTTTTGTGTGAAGTTGTTAATGATCTAGTTTGGGGGGTTTATTTTATTTAATTTTTTTCCTGTGGCTATCCAAGTTTCCCAACACTTTTGATAATTTTTATGCTAGTTTGGGCCTTTAAAATAACATAACTTGTCTTATACAAATTAAATATATCAACCAATAATGATTTTATTTTAATTGAGAAATGAGATAAGAACAATAAATTATCTTTAACTATATTTGTTTCAAGCATTAAAAATGTTTTTGGAAGAATTGGGGTGTTGCAGCTCTTGAAATGTTGTTTAAACATTATTTCTTATACTGCTCCTAATGGATTTAATTATGGTTTACACACTGTTTCTTATCATCTCTCAGATAGGGACCTGTATGGATATATTATAAAACACTATGAGAATAAGTTATTAGGCTATCTCTGTTGATGAACAAATTTTCAAATTATGTTATAAAAGTCCCTTACAAATAAATTCCATTAGGCACCTGCTTTCTCTTGTAGTTCACTAATCATAGTTGCCTAGATCACGTGTGAAAGAATGTCAGCATACCCAAATGAAAAGGCTTATTGTGCCTGGGCCCAAAGGTTGGCAACAGTGATTAGTCTAAAATTCATTTAACACTGAGAAAAAGCAGTTTAAAATGTTTTTCAACTCTTTTTCAATTCACTTATGTCTAGAGAGCTTATACTTTAATTGAGAATAATAAACTGTCATGGATAAAGTAAAATTTAAAACTAAAATTAGTCAAACTCCGACTTTAAATATATTAGTAACTTTTGGGAGATGAATTGGAAAAGGAAGATCTGTAACGAGGTTTGAAGAATATGAAGAAATAATACGAGCAAAGAAATGAAAGGGTTTAAGTGGGCTGAATTTAGTGGATATTGGAGAACTGTGGGAGAACTAGCCTACTTAAAGGTGTAGTTTTATATTTGAAAGTAATGGATAGACTAAAAAGAAAGAGAATGGAGGTATCACACTCCCTGATTTCAAACTATACTACGAAGCCAAATAATTAAAACAGTATGGTACTGGAACAAAAACAGACACACAGATTGATGAAATCGAATAGAAAATGCAGAAATAAAACCACGTATTTATGTACAACTAATATTTGACAAAGGAGCAATGAGTATGTAATGGAACAAGGACCGTTTGTTCAATAAATGGTGCTGGGAAAACTGGACTGCCACTTGCAAAAGAATGAAGCTAGACTACTACCTCACACCATGCACAAAAACCAACTCAAAATAGGTAAAAGACCTGAATGTAAGACCTGAAACCATAAAATATATAGAAGAAAATATAGGCAAAACACTACGTGACATACATCTCGCTAACATCTTCAAAGACACATCCCCCAAAGCAAAGAAAGTGAAGGAAAAGATAAACAACTGAGATTATATCAGACTAAAAAGCCTCTGTACAGCAAAAAAGACACAACCAAAACAGAGACACCCTACTGATTGGGAAAAAATTTTTACACACAATACAACTGAAAAGGGACTGATTACAAAAATCTACAAAGAGCTTACACAACTTAACAAAAACAAAGTAAACAATCCAATCAAAAAATGGGCAGAAGACTAAAAAGGCACTTCTCCAAAGAGGAAATGCAAATGGCCAACAGGTATATGAAAAAATGTTCAGCATCACTTTAATCAGGGAAATGCAAAGCAAAACCACAATGAGATACCACCTTATACCAGCGAGAATGGCATACATTAAAAAACAGGCAAGAACAAATGTTAACTAGGATGTAGAGAAAAAGGAACTCCCCTACACTGCTGGTGGAATGCAAACTGGTCCAACCACTATGGGAAGCTGTGTGGAGGTTTCTCAAACTACTAAAAATGGAGCTACCATATGACTCAGCAATTCCACTCCTAGGAATCTATCCAAATGACACAAAAACATTAATTCAAAAAGATTCCTGCACCCCTGTTTATTGTAGCACTATTTACAATAAGTAATATATGGGAAACAACCCAAATGAACAAAAATAGATAACTGGATCAAGAAGATGTGATACATATACACAGTGCAATACTATTCAGCAATCAAAAAAGAAAAACTCATGCCATTCACAACAATATGGATGGAGCTAGAAGTGATCATGCTCAGTGAAATAAGCCAGAAGGAAAAAGAAAAATATTGAACGGTTTCACCTGGAGGAGGAATATAGGGCAACCAAATAAGGGATCAGGGGAAAAATAGTAACAACAACAACAATAATAAAACAACAAAACTAGCAGGCAACCATAAATAAGACATTTTGCGAGAGAGGGGAGGAAAAGGGATCAAAACGGGAGAGAAGAGCACAAGGGACTATGATGATGGTTCACTGGTGAATTGGTGGTGGGAATTTTACGGGAAATAGACAATGATGTGTAAGATATAAATTAAAATATATATAAGTACAAAAGAAGCAAAAAAAAGTAATGGGTATTAGAATAATAGACTGGAAAAACTAATCGGACAATGAATGAATGAATGTGCCTTGAATTAAATGAAGTGCAATTTGATCTTGGCATAATAAGCAGTCACAAGACTTAAAATTTTTTTTTCTTTATAATACATGCTGGTTTCAGGCAGGCAAAATTTAAAAGGTTCATAAAGGAGTTCCATGAAAAAATAATTCTACCCTTTAGTAGATATTAATAAATTGATTTAAAAATTTATGTAAGAGCAAAGTTCCAAAAATAGTTTTGAAATTTCTAGAGAAAAATAAGAAAGGAGAGGAGGAAGGGAACTTGGATTATCAGATATCAAGGCTTACTGTAAATTTATAAAACATAGCTGGTGTTCATACAGGGACAGAAAAATGACAAGTAAGAGTCTTGAAACAGTCTGTGCATATTTGAACACTTGATTTCTGACAAACCTGTTCTATAGATCACTGGGAAAACAATGTAGGGACAATCAGCCACATGGAAAAGGTGGATTCTTACCTCATGCCATATAAAAATTAAAGATAAAACTATAAAATTTTGAAGAAAATATGGGACCTTCGGAGGGAAAAATCTCAAGATACAAAAGGCACTGATCATGAAAGAAAAGATTGACATAATTAGCTTCATAAAAGTTAATGTCTCTTTAGTAAAACATTATATAGAAATTGAGATAAACCACAAACTAAGAGGACAAATTATAGCACATATAACTAGCTATTCAGAATAATCCCAGAGCTCCTATAAATAATTAAGGGGTGAAAAAGGATAACTTAATTGGAAACTAGGCCATAGAAACAAAACAAGCATTTCACAGAAGAGAAAACATGAATGGCCAATAAACATAAGAAAGAAACTCAATCCCAGTAGTAATCAGGAAAATGCAAATCAAAACCAATGAGATGCCATTTACACTCACTGGATTGTAAAAAAGCCAAGTCTTATAAACCAAGTGTTGGAAGGCATGTGTCTTAAACATTGCTGGTAAAATGGTAACCACTTTGGAGAACACTTTTCTAACACTGTAGTCACATAAATTACCACTCCTTTCTGAAAGACACTATTAAGTATGTTCACAGTACCTATGATCAGGTACAAAAACCTGCAAAAAACTCATGTTTGGAATAAAATGGATAAATTCATTGTAGTATAGTGACTATAGGATGTTTTATAGCAGTGATAATGAATGAGCTATAGCTACTCTAAAAAAATTAATGAACCTTAGAAACATAACCTGTAAAAATAGTTAAAAGAGACTATTTACAGTTTATCTTACAAAGTTAAAAAATAAGTGAAACCAACAAATACATGATATAACCATACATGAATATGTCATAAAATTTTCTTTAAAACCTATGAAAATGATAAACATTAAAATCAGGTAAAAGTTACTTCTGGGTTAAGAAATGGAGAGAGGAACACAAAGGTAGATACTGCATTGATCAACTAATTTTAATTTTAATTGGGAGGCTGGGTGGGGTACCAGTTTCTTGTATATATTATTCTGTGTATATGAAATATAACCTTAAAATATCATTTGGCAAAAAATGTGTATCTTCCTCTTACTCAACCACCCATTTCCCCTTGAGAGAAGTTTATTAAATAAATCGTGCCACATCCGGGCCTCCCTGGTGGCGCAGCGGTTGAGCGCTGCGCTGTGGAGCTGTCGGCAGCGGTGACTCGAGTTCGATGCCCAGCCGGGGAGAATCCCACATGGCGCGGCAGACCTCTCCTGCCTCGCCCGCTGCTCCCCTCAGCAGTGTAGTTCTGATCTGCCTTTTCTGCTACCCGCTCTGTATCTGGTGAACCCTCTCGCCGCCCCACACCCCTGGCCTGTACCCCAGCTTGTATGTATAAATAAAATAAAATCTTTTAAAAAAAAAATTGTGCCACATCCATACAGTGGAGTATAACACAGCTATTAAACATGAATGATACAACTCCATATGCTCTAAACTGGATTCCATTATTAAAAGAAAAAGTGTGTGTAAAATGCTACAATTTGCACTAAACATATACACATTGATATATGTGTGTGTCAGCTATCTGTAAGATCACTGAGAAACTGGCTCTTGTACATTCTTGACTCTTGAATTGATTTATGGAAACTGTCGCCTTAAAAGACTGATCCAGCTAAGAAGTATAGAAAATGAGGTAGTGGCAGTGTTCAGGTAGGAGTGTGAATGAGAAGATTCAGTAACAAAATCAGGGAAAACAGGGTGACCAGCAGGAAAACCATTAGAGGGAGACAGCCGTGAGGAAACAAGGACTGGAGAAGGAAAATAGGAATGGGATTATAAACAGAAGAACAGAAGGAAGTGGATGTATCTTAGACATTGTAAATGATCAAATAGTTGCCAGAACCCAATAGTCTGAAAAGTCACCTAAAACCATTTTTAATTTAAATGCAGTGTATTTTATTGCCCTATTTATGACCTGTTAAGTTTAAGGTGTAGTTACAGAATGTTACAAATACAGACAGCCTTCAGGAGCGTTTGTGGAATCTCCTTTGGCACTGAAGCCACAAAGGTAGAAATCTCTACGAAATCGGAAACTCTTTTTGAATTATTCTACTTAAACAATTTTTTGACTTCATTCTGAGAAGGACTTAATTGACATCTTTGTTGGGATTATAAAAATGTTTTGTCTACAACTGTGCCCTATGTGACAATGCCAAAAATACCTCCTAACTGGACGTTTAAGAAAAGTATTATTGAGGCAGAAAGTAGATAAAGGGTTTATTCTCATGCCATTTATAATTAAATTTCATATGAGAATGCTGTAAATTTTTTCTACCCACTTATATCATGATATGAATTTTTACATTTGTACTGTTTAGTATTATATCTGTAGTTACGAATTACTGATTTTTCTTAAATTGTTCCATCAATTGTTGACATCCCTGTAGTTTTTAGTACAATGCTAGAAATCTAAAATGAAAAGGCCTATCCACTTTTTCTTCTTTCCCAGCTTTCATGCCTCCTTTCTTCTGCACTTCTCAACCATCATTACTCTTCTTGCAGTTTACTCTTTTGCGAAAATGAGGCCAGGAGCTAACTGTGTGCAGATATATTGATTGTAGTGTTGTGTGTGTGACTCTCTGCTGTCCTATTTTTCTGAATCTCAGATGGAGTCATCCCTCTCACCAGTACAAATCAATTACTTCTTGTTGAAGTACCTGAGTCTTTGAACATCTGTTGTCCTTTACATCATTTATGAGACTCAAAAGAGATCCACTTGCAGTTTTTTCTTTCATACCACAGGGGTTTTCTAAAACTCATGTTACTTCCTGTAGGCCAGAGATTGCTTCATTTTCCTGCAGGAAGGGGAAAAGGAGATCTAAATATTTCCTGTGATTGCATAAAGTTTATTTTAGGAACTAAAATCTGTGCTTTTTTTTTTTTTCTTTCTGTTAGGCCTGTTTTCCTAGCTGAAGAATTTATAGAGAACTTGGGTGATGTTTGCTCCTTTGCACCAAGGAAATGTTTCTTTTTCTTACTGACTAGAAAGTTTTAAAATAAAAATTCTGTGAACCTCTAGTTCAAATTCCAGTCTTAATGTATCTTGGTAAAGGGAAGAAAACATTGCTCTTAATCTATCTCCTTAGTGCTTTGTGTTCAAACTAATTGAAAAGGTTAAAATTATTAATCCCCCTCTACCAATATATTTATAAACAATGTACATAAAATCAATACACAAAAGTATCAAAGCCTTTTATTAGTTTATGTATTTTTATGGTGAGGAGAGAAAGTTTTTTTATTGTTATTTATGTCTTTTACATTTTGTATTCCCCTTGGGTAACCCACCACCAATTCACCTGTGATCCATCACTGTGGTCCCTTGTGTCCTTTTCTACTCCATTTTGTGCCCTTATCCTCCCCTCCCTCTGCCCCCCCCACCCAATGTCTCTGAGGAGAGAAAGTTTTTAACGTATTGAATTAGCAAGTAATTATCTGTTGAATCAGGAAAACTTATTTTTTCTAGAGAAGAATTTTCATAGAAACAGCTTTTAAAATCGAAGGCTTCTAATTAATTACATTTTATTATAACAATTATTAAAAAATGAAGATTCATAGGAACTATTTCCTGTTAGTAAAGAATAAGACTCATGAGTTTTTCAGTCAGCTTGCTCTTTTATAAAGTGAATTATTGAAAGGATGGGGTAATATGTCATGAGTGTTTAGGTTGGAACTGTATAATCCACTTTTTATTTCTAAATGATGACTTTATCGCCATGTTCTCTAGAATAACTTAGTGACCTAAGCTTTTAGAAGCAAATGTGTGTTACTTGCGCATTTCCTAAGAACATATTTTCCAAATGTAGAATAGGTGTTAACATTTCAGTTTTGTTTTCACTGCACAACTTTCGATTCATAAGAATTATTATTTTCCTTAATGACTCATAGCAACCCTAATGTTACTATTTTAACCAAAAAAAAAAAAAAAGTTGTCAATCCCGTGTAAATAAGAATATTAGTCCATCTCCAAAATTGGTTCAAAGAAGGGAAAGAGGATTAATTTCTTGATATGAGAGACCAATTGTGGGAATAATTTCCTTTTGTGTAGCTTCATTTAACTGTGCTGGAGAGCACTTAACCAACTTGAATTTCTTTCCCTATGTTCATATATTGGTAAAGTTTAAGTTACCCAATTTTTCCAGTGAAAGATTGGAAAGTTCAGTTAATTTGCTGATGTAAGATTGTCAAATGCAAATATACCCAATGAGACTCAGGAATCATTACAAGCTCTTATTGGGTGCAACAGGTCACAGTATTAATTAGTTATCAGCTGATGTGGGTGAGATTCAATTCATCTTTTCCCTACATTTACCATCATATTTCCTTGCTTTACTCTCAGGAGTACTAGATATGAATTTGAAGGGAAATTTTAATTCAAGTAACTATACCAGATATGTTACATCAAATTTAAATGTCATTCTTAGTAAATTAAATATTAATCAAGAAAATGATTTTGACATTTCTTTTATTCATTTACTGTGACACACCTCTGAAAGATTTGTTATTATACCTTTAAAGAAATACTTGCTTTTCCCATGCAGTGGAACAAGGACAGTCTATTCAATAAATGGTGCTGGGATAACTGGACAGCCACATGCAAAAAAATGAAGCTAGACTACTACCTCACACCCTGCACAAAAGCCAACTCAAAATGCATTAAAGACCTGGACATAAGACCTGAAACCATAAAATTTATAGAAGAAAATATAGGCAAAACTCTACACTACATACATCTCAGCAAAATCTTTAAAGATACATCCCCCAAAGCGAAGGAAGTGAAGGACAAGATAAACAGATGGGATTACATCAAAATAAAAAGCTTCTGTACAGCAAAAGAGACATTAACCAAAACTAACAGACACCCTACCAACTGGGAAAAGATCTTCACACACAATACAACCGATAAAGGACTGATAACAAAAATTTACAGGTAACTCACACAACTCAACAAAAACAAAGCCAATAATCCAGTGAAAAAATGGGCAGAAGAGTTAAAAAGGCACTTCTTCAAAGAAGAAAAGCAAATGGCCAACAGGTACATGAAAAAATGTTCAACATCACTTATAATCAAGGAAATGCAAATCAAAACCACATTGAGATACCACCTCACACCTGTGAGGATGGCACACATTAACACTTTGTGGTCTGCTCACGTATTAGTAGGTGTTTTTGTCACCAGTATCAGGTGGCTGCTCACGTATTAATACGTGTTCATCTAGTCTCCAGTTTTTCACGGCATGGTAGATTTATTTGGAACTATTGGGAGCTATTTCTTCTTTGATCCTACTCAGTCTAGAAGCTTTACACATTGTTTTGGTGAAAATGTAAGGTGTTTTATGAGAGAGATTACAGTTTTTTAATATCCAGTAGTTCAGGAGTTGTGTGTGTTTTATTGAATGCTCATACCATTCATGTGGTGGCACAGAAAATGGCCAGCCCCAATGGCTGGTAAATTTAAAGGTCACTGGCACTCAAAGTGTTAAAAATACAGGCAACAACAAATGCTGGAAAGGATGTGGAGAAAAAGGAACTCTTCTACACTGCTGGTGGGAATACGAACTGGTCCAACCATTATGGAAAGCTGTATGGCGGTTCCTCAAATTGCTAAAAATGGAACTTCCATACGACCCAGCAATACCACTTTTGGGAATCTACCCAAAGGACAGAAAAACACTAATCCGAAAGGATACATGCACCCATATGTTCATTGCGGCACTGTTCACAAATGTATGGAAGCAACCCAGATGTCCAAAAATAGATGATTGGATCAAGAAGATGTGGTACATATACACAATGGAATACTATTCAGCATTCAAAGAATATAAACACATGCAATTTGCAGCGACGTGGATGGAATTAGAGGGGATCGTACTCAATGAAATAAGCCAGAAAGAAAAAGAAAAATATCGAATGGTTTCACTTATAACAGGACTATAAGGAAACCAAATAGGAGAGAGACACTCAGCGGGGGGGAGGGGAGGGTAAGGGCACAAAATGGAATAGAAAAGAACACAAGGGACCATGGAGATGGATCACAGGTGAATTGGTGGGTTACCCATGGGGAATACAAAATGTAAAAGACATAAATAACAATAAAAATATATACATTAAAAAAAGCTTTACAACTTTCTATACATTTATAATTTAAAAAAAAACTTGCTTTTTCCCAACTCTGTTGATCTATTTAAAAAAATATTGGTTGGGAGAAGCACTCAGGTTGGCATCTGGAAGGAATAAGCAGTGTGACTCTAGACTTTCCCACTATGAAGGGTAGTGCAGAAGGTGGAGAGGAAGTATGGAGGGCTTGAAGTGATTAAATTTTTCTGGGCCATCTGGTCATCAAAAGGCTGTGTTTTCAATTTCATCATGAATGAGGACAAGCTTATTAAGGAAGGAGAGCATTCAGTTTAAGGAATAAAGGAAACATTTTATTTCTTCCATTAAGAGCTTCTGCTTGCTTGATTGTGAAAAGAAGGGTCACTGTGGATGACTCTAACCATGGAAGTGACTATATAATGATGTTATTGTCTCTACTGCTAGGGAGAACTTGGAGACAATGGTTTGGGAAGGTGAGGAAACACACAAGGTGGTCACTTGGAATGGAGTTAATTCAGTCCTTTAAAGTCTTCCCTCACCCCAAAAGTATTTATTTGTAAGAAAATGAGGTAGAAGTGTGAAATTTTCTCAGATCTGGAAAAGATATCAGCTGCTGATTTCTTAAAGCTTACTGCCAGAGTTGCTAATCTAGTTATCAGTTGGAAAGCCATGAATAAAGTAGGATTAAGATCCATCCCCTCTTCTATTTATTGATCTGTTTCACACTTTTTTATTTTTCTCAGATTTTATTAATTTACTGATTACTTACATAACTAATTTTAGGGGTACAACTTCAACTTCCATGTATGCAGGGTTTCACTCACCCTCCACCAAAGGTCTAGTGCCGATACCTTATCACTTACCCTCTATTTCATAGCCCCCATACCTTTTGGTGACCACTATATTTTTCAGAGTTTAGGAATGTTTTTTGATGTGCTTTGCCAGTTGGGTTTTTTGTTGTTGTTGTTGTTGTTGTTATTTATATTCTATAAATGAGTGAAACCATCCAGAAGCTTTCATGTTCTGACTTACTTCACTTAGCATAGTCACCTTAAGATCCATCCATTTTATCCCAGAAGGCACTAGTTCATCTTTTTTAAATAGCTGAGTAATTTTCCATTGAGTATAAATTCTAGTTTCTTTAGCCAGTCACCTGTTGATGGGCATTTATGTTGGTTTATGTCTTAGCTATTGTGACTAATGCTGCTATGAACATAGGTGTGCATAAATTTTTTGATATTAGTGTTTTCACCTTGGATAAATACATAGAAGTGGTATTGCTGGACTACATAGTATTTCCATTTTTAGTTTTTTTAAGGCGTCTGCATACCATTTTCCATACAGCTACCCCAGTTTACATTCCCACCAACAGTGGATGAATGTTGCTTTTTCTCTACATCCTGACAAACATTTGTTGTTTCCAGTCTTATTGATGCATGTCATTCTGACAAGGGTGAGGTGCTATCTCATAGTTTCAATCTGCCTTTTCCTTTTAATAAGAGATGTTGAGCATTTTTTCATGTCCCTATAGGCCATCTGTATGTCTTCTTTGAAGTGTCTTTTTAGGTCTTTGCCCATTATTTGATTTGATTGTTTTATTGTTCAGTTATATGAGTTTTTAAAATGTATTTGGAGATTAGTCTTTCATCAGATGTGTGACATGCAGGTATCTTCTCCCTCAGTTTGTACATTGCCTCTTGGTTTTTTTGTGGTGGTTTCTTTTGCTGTATTTAGTTTGATGTAGTCCCATCTGTTTATTTTTGCTTCTGTTTCCCTTGCCAGTTGAATTGAGTCACCAAAGTCATCACTGAGGCGATGTCATGAAACATGTTTTCTGTGCTTTTCTTCTTTGTCTCTTAAGGCTTCAGGTCTTATATCTAAGTCTTTAACCCCTTTTGAATTAATTTTTATAAATGGACTTAATTAATGATCTTGTTTCTCTTTTTTGCATGAGGTTGTCAAGGTTTTCCAGCACCATTTTTTGAAGAACCTTTCCTTCGTTCATTATGTAGTCATGGCTCCTTTGTCAAAAATTGTCCATATTTATGTGGGTTTTTTTTCCTGGACTCTTTATTCCATTAGTCTCTGTTTGTTTTTAATCCAGTATCATACTATTTTAGTTACTATTGCTCTATAGTATATTCTCTCAGGATTGCTTTGGCTATTCAGGGTCTTAAGTGATTCTATACAAAGTTTATAGAGCTGATACAGAGTCCAACAAAGTATTTACAGTTTGTCCTCAGAATTCAGACAAAACAGCTATGTATCTACTCAGTTTTGATTTTCCAGTTTTCTCATTCTCTACCTTCCGTTTTTCACCTTGTCTCTTTTACCAGTAGCTCAGTTTTGATTCAACAGGCTGACTGTGACCTTAATACTCCTCAAGGCGCCCTATTACGGTAACTTTTCTACTCAGGGGTGAAGATTGCAGTGGCTGGAGAGGCCTATATTCAGGTCCTATACTTATGGCTCAGCTAGATGACACGGTCTTTTCAGAACAATGGTATACCCAGGGATTTTGGTGACTTCACATCTAACCTGAAATCCTATAAGTTCTTACTACTAGTCTCTCAGCAGCCAGCCAATGCTTGCAGCAATTATATAGCTACAGATTTAAGATGACTTTCTGATGCCCCCAATATCAGTGTACCAAGAAGCTGTGGTAAAATGAATTTCTATCCGTTTCAGTCTCTGTGATGTGGGGCAAGCATTTGAATTGGGACATGTGTTTGAATCTCCTCCAGACACACATGCTCTACCCATATAAGCCAAAAATAATTAACACACTATCTAGGACAGAGCCCTTTACCACCTGCCTCCTGACTTCAGTTGGCCTTCCATAGCAGTCCCTTCCATCTTTCAGTTTGCTTCACCTGCTTTCAACACTTATGTCTGACACAGTAACTGAGGGTGGGGAATCAAATAGGATTTAATAAGGGGGGCATAGTGTCTACATGGTGGTGGGCATGGGAACATGCCAGTAAGAAGAGTAGCAGGGTGTTTTAGGTAGAAAGTAATAAGTGATTTTGAACATGTTAAATTTCAGGTGTCTGTGGAACGTGTGCAACCATGTGACCTCTTGAGGAACTTTTATTTGGTCTATGTCATACCATCTGATCTATTCCCTTCCCTCCAGGCTGTACAAGTTCACTTTTCTGATTAAAGGTTGCTAAAACATGAGCCTCCCTGGTGGCACAACGGGTTAAGCACAGCACTGTGGAGCTGTCAGCAGCTGTGGTGCAAGTTCGATATCCAGCCGGGGAGATTCCCACATGGCATGGCAGACCTCTCCTGCCTCGCCCACTGCTCCCCTCAGCAGTGTATTTCGGTCCATCTGCCTGTTCTGCTCCGCACTCTGTCTCTGGTGAACCCGCTTAGTGCCCCACACCTCTGGCCTGCACCCCAGCTTGTATGCAAAAATAAATAAATCTTTTTTTAAAAAAAAAAGGTTGCTAAAAAAAAAGAATGGTACCGGTCAGCTAATCCCAGTCATTTAAACAAGAAGGGTTTCACTGTGTGTAACTGAAAAAATCTTTGTTGCAAGGGAAGATAATACATACATCAGAAATCAGCCCCAGTTTGTGGTAGCATCTGTGGTCTGTCTGTCTCTGTGTTGTAATCTCTTGCCATCTTTACCTAAACTGTTGTTTATCTGAAGTTCTTTCCAAACAAAGTGAATCAGATGCTGGTGATCTAATAGTGAGCAGAATACGTCTCTGAATTACCAACCTCCAGTTTTATTGTTTGGGTTAAATTCAGATTTTCTGTAGAACTATTAAAGTTCCTCAAAGAGACCTCTGTTTACTCATCAGTTAGTCTAAGCATGACTTATAATTGCTTCTCCTTCAAGTGCTAGCCAGTAAGGGGGGAGGGTAGTGAGGACAGCTCCTTACTGCACTGCACATATCTGGGCGGGTTTGAAATTGCCAGCTGCTATCGCATTGTTTGGCATCAGAAGCAGGCATGGAAGACATAGTGCTCAGACACCTCCAGAGTCTCTCAAGACTAAGAACCTTGTTCATTTCCTGCACAAAGGCCCCACTTTTGAATAGCCACTTAATGAATTCATGATGGTAAATGCCAAGTTTCTATGTATATGCTAACAAACTTGATATTGAGCCTTTGAAATAGACCTTACCAATTTCTATATGGTCAGAGCTATGATGTCAGGGATGCAGCTCTGAGTCAAGCCTGGAGTTCAAAAAGTAGGCTGGGTTGCCAGCAGAGCTTTGTGAGTCATTCCATGTTAGTAGATATTGAAGCATTTTATTCTTTCCTAGGATATCTTTTGCATCCTTCCGCTTCCAAATTTCCTAATATCAGTATTAGGAATTTAAGTTCTTCTTTACTATACAAAGATTTAACAGGCATGTGACTCTTTAAAGTATGGGATATTATAATTTTTCTCATTGCAGAGTTTGAACACCATTGCTATAAGGTATAAATAACCTTTTTAGTGGAAAAGTAAAGGGAAAGAACATTATGAAATAATAAAAGAGTAACATTTAAAAACTATTCTTAATAATTTCAGAGAGATGGGAGTGTGGCAGAGGTCATCAAAAATCTTTGAAGTGTTTGTAATCACCAAAAAAGCATCAATAGAAAGCACAGAAACATGGACAAGTCAGTCGTCTGACCTCCAAATACTGAGGAACATCTAAAGATGCACCCAAGCAGAGAATTACAGAGCACTAAATGAATGAATGAATGAAAGTT
This sequence comes from Scalopus aquaticus, assembly GCA_004024925.1. NCBI lineage: Eukaryota > Metazoa > Chordata > Mammalia > Eulipotyphla > Talpidae > Scalopus > Scalopus aquaticus. The sequence goes on from PVIJ01009666.1 coordinate 63,424, forward strand.
CTCCTTGAGAGTAAGTTAAGCTCTTTGGGGTGTCCCTTGCCTTCCTCAGAATACTTACAAATTAATGGATGGTGATCCTTTAGTGCCTGAGGGTCTCCCATTACTCCTGAATCAAAAGTAAACAATGATAGATCCACTAAGCTTAACAATTCATTAGTTAACTCTACATTATTTTACCAAGTGCCGCTAAGAAATCACTGTCAGCCACCCAATTTCTTTTTCTTTTTCTCTAATGTGTAGAGTTGCTCCAGGTAATATCTGCTTTTCATTCACTCTCTCTGTCTGAGTTCCAAAAGAGGTGCTGTCCCCAAGCCAGAAGACCAACCTTTCAAGGTTGTTGGCAGTTAGATCTTAGAGTAATGAAACCAAGTATGTTTTGCTGAGAAAATTGATAAAGCCATTCATTTTTACTGAGGGCTATTTACACTGATAGATGGTTAAGTACAAGAAGCAAAATAAATATGGATGATCCTGGCATTACTACCTTTGACACTTTTTTTTATTACTTTCATTTTTTCTATACAATTTTGTAGGTATGGATGGGTGCCAAACTGCATTTAATTTTCCTGTGCCTCCTGGAATGCACTCATTCTTAAAGGAAAATATATTTTTCTATATGAAGATGTGGTTCTTCAACTTGATAATGACTGGTACCTTCTAAATATGTTAAACTTTAATTAATGGAGATGTGTGTTTAATGAGATGCACAGATTGATTAAAATGTAGACTTATTGAACCCTTCGTAAAACACAATCTAATTCCCTGCCTTAATAAATTATCTTTAGTGTAGTTTATCTTTCTTTAATCTGGATTTTGTCATGCTTCAGGATATAAACAATCACTAATGCTTCTACAATAATATATATTTATATTGATATATATATTGCATGATATATATATAGTGGTATATATGTAGTGATATATATAATGGAATAAATATATAATGGTATACAGATACACACACTCTATATATATAGAGAGAGGGAGAGTCATTTCCCTCTCTTTGTTTGTAGGATGTAGCCTCAGAATTGCATTAAAACCACAACTAAAATAATTTCTCTCAGTTTGTTTTCTTTGGCTTGCCTTTTGAAGACAAAGACTAAATATTGCCCCAAATTCAATTTCGTTGGAAATTTAGTTGAGTCTTTAAAATCACTGTTAATCCTGTTTTCCAATTTCATTTGGAAGCCATACATTTTATTTTCTTTTTCTATTTTTAAAGATTTATTTTTATTTATGCATACAAGAACTGGGGTATAGGCCACAGGTGTGGGGCAGGTGGTGGTGAGAGGATTCACCAAAAACAGAGTGGAGAACGGAACTGGGGAATCTACTGAAATACACTGCCTGAGGGTAGCAGTGGGCGAGACAGGAGAGATCTGCTATGCCATGTGGGTCAGCTCCCTGGCCTGGGATCAAACTCAGACCACAGGGGCTGGTGATGATAGCTTGATAGCACTGAAACTTTAACCCTTTGCACTCCGAACCATTCTGGACATTGGCTACCAGCTACTCGACGCTACTTTGTGGCGGAAACGTGCATTTACAGACCCTCGTATTATTTAGTATAATTTTGGAACCAAGTAACGTATTATAATGATATTGGACTTATATGAATTGGGTGACATCGAGGAATGTATATTTGCAAAAAAACCAATATTTTATTGTTTATAATTTTGTACAGTATGATAAGTTTTGTAACACTCCCCAATATGCATTGCAGGCTAGATTAGTGCACGTTCTCATCCGACACAAAACCCGCTGACATTTCTTGTATATATCTTAGTAATTTTATGATATTTTGATTTAATTTCTTGTGCCATTTCAAGATAAAACTTCAGGGAAACATGCATGTCTCAAAAAGTTGCGTTGAAATAACTCAGTTCCCCGTAATCACTAATAAACTGCAATGTCCCCTGAGAGGGGACATCCGAGTGATATGCTAGA